>VUQJ01000135.1:0-11602 GCA_015108635.1 Andinoacara biseriatus
TATGGAAGTTATTGGAATGGAAGTGTGTGTGTCCCCATACTGCGGGACACGGACACACACACACTTATTTATTTATATATATATATATATATATATATATATATATATATATATATATATTTATTCTCCTTCTATTTCTCTTTCTCTCCTTCTTTCCCCGCCTGTCAGATCTGGCAAAAATAAATAAAATAAAAATAAAAAAATTAACACGAATAGCCTATAGACAACATATAGAGCTCTTCTTGTAAAGCAAATATGTTTGGTCCAAAAGTGCGTTCAGATCATCATTCTGACTGCAAAACCGCCAGACATGACAGGCCAAAAAAACCCCCCAAAAAACAAGATTTAAACATTTTTAAGGATTTGAATACAAGTACTTTGAGTTATGTCTAAGTACAAAGTGTCCTTTTCCTGGATCAGTTGCCTGGATTAGAGTTCTGAGTTTTTTGGACTCTGAGTTTTGTTTCTTAGTTGTGTTATGGGCTCCTGCTTGCGGTTATGTTGTATCTTGCAGAGAATTTTTGTTTCTGTTGCTCAGTCTGTTCTCCCTCAGTATTCCTCCTTCAGTGTCAAGTATTCTGTGTTGTGGCATGTTTGTGTGTATGTTATGTGAGGTCACTTCCTGTTTTATTTTGCTAGTCCCCTGTTCTGTGTGTTGCGTTAAGTCTTGCTATGTCACGTCATCATCATTGGTTTGCCTCCAGCTGTGTGCTCTCTTAGTAAGTTAAAGTGAGTTTTCTGTTCTGTGCTGCTGGCCACGTCCAGCTCTGCTTATCCTGTGTTCCAGCAATAAAGCTAGAATTAAGTTCTCTCTGGAAACCTCGTCTGCCACAACAGCACATGAGACAAAGACTAGACTTAATCTGACACAGAAAACTCTACCAGAACAAACTCCTTTATGTTCAAGTGACAAAGCTCTTTAGCATCATATAAATTATAAGCAATAGTAATGATGCATTAGAACCCAAACTCTCAAGTTTGGCTGTTAACACGTGCTTGTATTCAGCTCTGGATTATTTTAGATAATAGCAGAAAAGAGATTTGTTTTGAATGCACCATGTAAAAGCAATGTTGTGTAAGCTAAAAATATAGGCTGAAATGCACCACCTGCAGTCCATGTCTGTTTAAACTCAGACTCAAACTTTTAGAAAAATATTTCCAGAAAAGATGCATTGTTTTTCTGACTTGGAAGGAACAATCAAAAAAGAAAAAAATGTTAAAAATCTAAATTTATCAAGAAGGAAGCATAATCAAGTATATCTTGCATTCCATTCTTTTTTTGTTGTTGTTGTTATGATACAAATGCTTTTTTTTCTAAAAGTTATCAGTTATTTTTGATGTAAGCAGACATTTGAACTGTCCAACACTGTTCCTCTAGTAATTAAACTCTAATCTTGTTTTCCTGTCACGCTCAAAGGTGCAGGGCAGCAGCTTTAGATGCAGGACTCTTTATAGAGCAAACTTTGACTATATTACAGACTGTAAGAAACAATCTGTAAAAGTCTTTTAGACTTTGGAACAAGAAGAAGTTTATTGATCATATAAAACTAATAAATCTGTCCTTCAGAGAAGCTTTTTTATATTTAAGTGTATTAAATATAAATTTAAGTCTTCAAGCAGCTGCAGAAATTATGATTGCTGTCCATTTTGTTACTAGAATATAAATGGACTAGTTCTTATATAGTACTTTTGCACTCTGAATGAGCACTCAAAGCTCCTACACAACCCGTTTACATTTACCCAGTCACACCCATTTATACAAGCACTTCCATGTGTATCTAAGCTAAGTGCTTTTATTATCTAACATTCACACACACATACACTCAGACTTGATTCACTCAGACACACTCAGACGCTTGCATTGGAGAGCAACTTGGGGTTCAGTATCTTGCCCAAGGATACTTTGGCATGTAGCCTGGAGCAGCCAGGAATCGAACCACCGACCTTCCAATCAGTAGGTGACCTGCTCTAGCTCCTGAGCTACAGCCACCCCGCAAATCAGACCAAAGTTTAACCTATTCATACATCGTAAACCGTAAACCATCCATCCATTGGCTTCTGCTTATTCAGGGCCGGGTCGCGGGGGCAGGAGCCTCCCCGGCCACATCCACCAGCTCATCAGGAGAGACCCCAAGGCGTTCCCAGATGCCCGAGCCACCTCAACTGCCTCCTTTCGATGTGGAGGAGCAGCGGCTCTACTCTGAGCCCCTCCCGGATGGCCGCACTCCATCCCTAAGGGAGAGGCCGGCCACGCTTCAAAGGAAACTCATTTCTGCTGCTTGTATTTGCGATCTCATTCTTTCAGTCACCACCCAAAGCTCGTGACCGCAGGTGAGGGTCGGATCGTTCACGATGATGACATGAACAATATGCATGCTCCACCCCTACTCGGAAAAAAATTACTTAAAAAATTTAACATTGTAAATATGTGAAATTAGTACACAGGCTTGCTGGAAATGAAGCTTCAATAAGGAAGATCTGTTCCGTTTGCTTTCCTGGTGTTTGGCTGCTGGTTTATTCTTCACATCATTTCTACTTTTCCATGCTGTCAAACTCAAAGCTGACATCATCGCTCCGGTCCAATCAATTTTCTGCCCACATACTTCAGGCCAATCAGCCTCCACTTTGCATACTTTAAATCTCACAGCTTACCTGTAATTCTTCGTGCAACCCACCTCCTCCCCATCTTCACCTCCAAGTCACTCAGTGGGCCATCCAAGCCTCCATCTTTATCTTCAGCAGTGTCTTCACTCCTGGCAGTTCTGGCCTAATTTCTATCATCACTTGTGTCCTGATTCGATGGGTCATCGAATAGATGAATTGAATTCTGAATATCAAGAATGACTGAAGCAGGAGCATTTACTGTATTTTCATATGTTGGAGGACTGTGTGGAATCAGCCTTCCTGGCTGACTAAGGAAAGAGGCCTGCTACAGTGATGCATGCATAAGCACCTCTGGTTTCCCAGGAATGCTGAATCTGCTGGGACAAATGAACTCCTGTTAACTAGCAAGTGATATTGAAAATCTGGAAATTTAAAGACCATATCAGTGTGTTTAGACTCTGTCCCATAGTCAGAGACATCAGAGACAAGGAGATTACAGTTTTTGGTGAAACTGATTTTATTTAACATATTCATAGAAAACCACCTGACAAATATGACATAATATGAATTGTCTAAAATCAGCCAATCAGCTTTCTAATAGCTATGATTTCAGCAGTGGTCAGATGTGGACAATCCAAAATTCCTGTGAGAATGTCATGTTCACTGTTTGCATTGCTGTTGCTTCTCCGTGGTGTCGGTGCTGCAGAGAAGCAGCTCTGCTTTCCTGCACACCAAACTAGAGCAGCATCTCTGGAAGAACGCACTTTACAACTATTTATATATTTCAGTAAAAAAAACTAAATTGGATCACAAAAACAACTTTGTGTTTTTATTTTTAATTAAAATTCTTTTTAAGAAGAACTAAAAGGGGGCATTAATAGTTACACATGTTATGTGTTTTATTTCTTATTATTATCTTTAGTCCTTGCAGTTTTCTTCAGCTTTGCCAAGTTCAGCTCTGAAGATTCAGAGTAAATGTGCCGTTGATGGACAGAGAAACAACTCCTCGTTTCATACATGTGAAGTCTTTCAGTGTTTTTTTTTAACCCTTTATGACCATCTTGTGTTTGTGTTTGACATTATTTTTAAATAACTTGTTTTATACTCGTTTTAAATCGGTTCTAAAGGAGAAACTGTGCAGCTGCAGGTAACATCTGCTGCCAAAATCCTCAAAGTTCAGCATCAAATGAACAAATATTATTAAAAACATTTTTCTGAGATGAAGCAGTAGAAGATAAAATGTAACCCAACAACTGATGATTAATGCTTTATAATTGCACATTATATTCATTCATTTCAAAATTAACATATTTTTAAAATTAATAAAAAATAAAGATTTCATTCCCTTTGTATAATTTGTATAAGCAGAATAAATGTCCATAAGTCAACCATACAGTCAGCTACAGCTGGAGGCTGTCCCAGCAGGGTACACCTGGGTCAGGTGACCAGCCTGCTGCCATCTCCGTTTTTATTCCTTAAATAACAGGACGCAAAAAGCCGCAACACAATTATTGATATTATAAGTCGCAGCATTGGAAAAGAGCGCATCAGCAGATGGTGCATTTCTTTTTATATTTCTCATTCAGATCATTTATTTCTTCTTCTTGTCTTTTGTTCAGCTCCTCCAGTTGTTGCTGTTTTTCTTCTTTTTCCTTCAGCTCTTCTTTCAGTTTCGTTTCCGTGTCTCGTGAGCGCGCCTGTAGCTGAAAATACCGTCGGCTGTGCTCTTCTTTTTTCTGTTGCATTTTTGTGTTGTGCTCTTGATTCAGGGACTTTAGCTGATCATCGTGTTTTTCCCGCAGTTCTTGAAGTTCTTTGGCGTATTTCGTTCTGAAGTCGTTCATCTCCTCAGCTTGTTTTCTTGCCGCCTCCTCGTGTTCCTTTTTCATGTCATCCATTTTTGTCTTGTAGCTTTCCTCCAGCTGCTTTCTTGCTTTTTCCTCCCAGACTCTTCTAAATTGATCTTCTATTTTTCTTATGTTTTCAGATTTTTCCCATTCCTGGTCAAATTCTTTTTGGAGCTTCTCAAGTCTTTCCAGCTCCATGATGCGACTCCGTCGAGCTTCTCGATATCTTTTCTCCCACCACTCTTTCCTCTCCTCCTCCCAGGCCTCTCGCTGTGTTCTCATCTGCTCTCTGCTCTCCACCAACTTTTTATCAATCGTTTCTTTTTCTTCACTCTCAGATTTGATTTTTTTCTCCAAACCTTCGAGCTTTTGTTCCCACTCCTGTCTTTGAAGGTCTTCCTCCTTCCTCCTCATCCTCTCCTCTGCTTCTCTCTTCTCCTGCTCTTTCTTTCTCTGGTCGTGCACTTTGTTGATAATTTCTTCCTTTTCTTTGAGTTGTTGTTCTCTCAGTTTTCTCTCTTTTTCAATTTTCTCTTCCTGTTCGTCCATTCTTCTTTTCATGGCTTCTTTTTCTTCTTCATGCTTTCTTTCAAGCTCCTCCATCTGTCTCTTCATCTCTTCTTCCTTCTCCTTCAGGATTCTCTCCATTTCCTTCTTTATCGCTGCTTCAGCTTCTTGCAGCATCTCATTGGTGTAGCAGCTGCCTCCGTTCTCCTTCACCATGGCGTCAATCTTTGTTATCAGCTCACTGACTTGTGTGTGATTTTCCTTCTCATGGTTATTGAACACGTGGCATCGTCCTCCACAGTCAGTAAACAGCTTCTTAAACGAATCATCAGTTTTATTTTGGAAGTCTTTGAAGGACTCCCCGTCCGCCTCCAGTGAATCTCCTCCAGTTAAAAGAATCATGGTGAACTTTCTAGATTTTTTTCCAAAACCTTTCTTCATTAAATTAAGCGTTTCTTTATCTTCTGGTGTGAATCTTCCGATTTTTAACACCAACAGAAAGACGTGTGGTCCTGGAGCCAGGAGACTGACACACTTCATCAGCTCCTCGTGAACCTCTTCATTGCTCATAGTCGAGTCAAACAGTCCGGGAGTGTCGACCACGTCAACACGTCGATCGTTCACTTCGCTCTGAGCTTTCTGACAACATTTGGTGACTGATGTTTGACTTGATCCAGCTTTGAACGCTTTTCTTCCTAGAATGGTGTTTCCTGAAGAGCTCTTTCCATTTCCAGTCTTCCCAATCAGCACAATCCTGAGACGGTCTGTGCTCTGCTTCTCCTCATCACCTGTAAATGGTATGTAAATGTTTCAGGGACACATTTGCCACCACAAAAGATCTGAAATCAAACAATCAAAAATAAAGCATCTTTTTTTTTTAACCGGCAGTTTGATACTTTTTCATAATCATGAATAAACTGCTCTTTTTTTTTTAGCTTTTTCAGGAATCCTTGGCAAGCAAATGATTGTCCGATGTCTGCAAGTTTAGGTCATCCTGCTTCTATATCCTGTCACATCCGCTCCTATGAACCTGTCCTTGCATCACATGGTTTACAGCTGATTTTATATACTACAGATGATGGGGTGATTTTTTAGCAAAAATATTGCTTGTTTCACTTCCAGATCTACTTTGACAAAATATCCTATATAACTATCACTCTATCACAGAGGTGCACGGCGGTCTGTATTTTGCAGGTGATGTACAGCACGCGGTATAAATAATAAATAAAGAACTTACGGTTGTCGTGTTTCTTGGTTTTCAGTTTTTCCAGCTCAGCCTGCTGCAAAGTGAAGTTTCTCTCTTGTTGCACAATCTTTCCGATTTGGGCGTATGCAAATGTTACAGTCGTATAACTACACAGTTTATCCTTCTCCAGGCTCATCTTTTCTATGTTATCCAACAGTTCTGGGATCTGCTGCTTGTCTTTGGTGTTGAGAACAACCGATCTTCCTCCACAGCTCTCACAGAGCTCCTGGATGTTCTTGTTTTCCTTTAGAACGTTAAGAACAGCTGGATCTGCAGGATCTGACTCCACAGTGAACAGGATCAGGATGAAGTCATTGACTCAAAAGCTGAACTTGTCCTGGAAGGTCTCCCACTCTTCCTGGTCGAGAACCACAGGGAGGATCTGGTTCATTTCAGTCTCAGAGATCGGGACACGAAACAAAGATTCAAACAAGTCCTCCTCAGGTTTTCCAGACAAGGCAGGCAGCTCCAGCAGGGAAAGCTGACCTCCACCCACCTCTTCCTGATGTTTGACACACTCTGAATGAAGCTCTGACTGACCTAAAATGGCCTCGGCTGCTGAAGTCGACTTCAGTTCATCTTTCAGTTCTGTGTTTTTATTCATTTCTTGCTCCATTATCAATTGCATTCTCAGCACTTGTTCTTTCTGGTTTGAGAGTTTCTGTAACCGATTGTACGCTTTTCTGTGTTCTTTTTCTTTCTGTTTCAGTTCTTTTTGATGCTCTTGCCTCATGTTTATGATTTGTGCAATCTGTGTTAAATGTAGAGCTTTCTTTGTGTCTTTTATTCTAATATTAAATTCTTCAAGTTTTATTTTGTAGTTTTCCTCCAACCTCTCTCGCTGTTCTTCTTCTTCTTGTTTTCTCACTCGATCTTCCTCTTTTCTTATGTTTTCATATTTTTCTTTCTCCCGCTCAAACTCTTCTCGGAGCTTTTTATGTTTTTCTTCCTCTTCCTGACGTAATCCTTCAATTTCCTGCTGCTGATTTTCTTTCCTCTCCTTTTGCTTTTCTAGTTTCATCACTGCGTTCTCTTCAGTGAAGGTGAGGAAGGTTCCTCTGGTTCTTTGCGCCACGTCTTCAATCTTGTCCATTAACAGTTGGAGGTCATTGTCAGACATGTTGTAGTGTCTTCCATCACAGTCCTGGAGGAGCTTGTTCACAGAGATGCTCGTTTCTTTCCACTGATGTCTGTGCGTGCTGATGATCATCGAGTGCTTAAAGGAATCTTCACCAAACAAACTCAGGATGAACTTCAGCGTTTTTCGGTTCTCCTCAGTGAAATCAGAAGGTTTCACTAACAGCAGCAGAACATTTGGTCCAGGAGGACAGAGACTCACACAGCTCTTCATCTCCTCTCTCACGCTCTCCACAGACAGACTGAACATGTCGGGAGTTTTCACTGCTGTCAGTGCTTCTTCTTTCCAGGCTCCATCAGCTACTTCACAGTGTTTAGCAGGAGAAATATTTCTGAACTGAAAGGAATTTTTCTTTGTGATGAAGTTTCCAAATGTCGTCTTTTCTTCCTCACTTTTCCCAAACAGCACGATCCTGATCCTACGAGCTGCCAAACAACAAGAAAAAAATAAAGAGTTTAATGAGGTTCATCAGCCTCTGAACAAAATCCGTCTCTGTCAGTCTGACTCTGAGAGAATGATGTCGATCACGTTTGAATGTTCCTCATTTCATCTGTGGACACCACAACATTGGATTATAAATGAAGCAGTCAGTAAATATTGATGTAACTAAACATTTTTACACAGTGTGTAAAATTTAGTTCCTTTGAGCAACATTTTTTTTTAATCTGCATTCAGATTGTTTCATTGTGGTGTTTCAGTGAGGCAACATTAGAGCAAATATGTCACTGTCCAAAGATTTCTTAACCCTGCTGAAAATATTCAAAAGAAAAATGTTCAAATGGGTCATTTTTGATGCACCGCGGTCAAAATATGAGAATCCAACTCAAGCAGACAAAACTGTACAGTGTGGTACAGGATTCACGTATGTTGCATATTAATATTCTGGAGATGCTTCAGTCCAGCATGAGGCTCAACTTTAAATCAAAAACAGAAATAAAAATTGATTCATCATCAGCGGCTGCAAAACTGGTCCTGACAAAACTGTAACTCTATTCAGGTTATATATACATCTCTTATAGCTTAACACTGGCATATTTAATCTTGTACTTTAGTTAAATTGTTTTATTTATTTGAACTTAAATTTTGCATATAAATACATGCAAAAATTAGGATTCTTGAATTATGAGTACATTTTATTGAAAATATCACTAATGCATCAATAGCCAGTTCAGTTGGATGCTAAAGCTGCTAAACTAACACAAACTATATGAAATTTCCTGACTAACCCAATTCCAAACAAGCTGGAACTCTTTGCAAAATTTAATAAAAACAGAACGCTATCATTTGCAAATTACATAAACCCATATTTTATTGATAAGAGAACATAGAACTCAAATGTTTAAACTGAGAAAATGAAACATTTTAACAAAAACATTCAACTAATTTTAGCTTGATGCCAGCAACAGGTCTCAAAAAAGTTAGGACAAAGCAACAAAAGGCTGGAAAACTCAGTGGTACCAAAAATAAACATTTTTACAGCTAATCAGCAACAGCTCAGTAACTTGATTGGGTATAAAAAGAACATCTCAGAGATGTTTCTCAGACTTAATGATGAGCAGAGGTTCACCAATCTGCAAAAGCTGCATCAACAAATTTCAGAACAATTTCAGAGTAATGTTCCTCAATGTGAGACTGTGAAGACCTTAAATATCTCATCGTCGACAGTAATAATATCATCAAAAAAGAATCTGCAGAAATCTTTGAGCTCAGGGACGTGGCTGGATCCCTGTGATCTTCAGGCTGCGCTGCATTAAAAACAGGCCTGATTCAGTCATGGAAATCAGGAACACCTCCAGAAATCAGTGAGCACAGCTCAGTGTGCCAGCCACAGCTGCAGGTTCAAGAAGAAGCCATCTGTGAACATGATCCAGAAACAGCAACGTCTCCTCTGAGCCAGCGCTCATTTAAAATGGATCGAGGCAAAGATTCAAACTGTTCAGAGGTCAGACGGCTCGAAATATGGATGCTGCATCCTCTGTAGTAAAGAGCAGAGGGACCATCAGGCTTCCTATCAGCGCTCAGTTCAAGCCCACATCTCGGATGGTATGGGTGCATTAGTGGCAGCTAGCACATCTGGAAAGGCTCCATCAGTGCTGAAAGGGATATCCAGGTTTTAGAGCAGCATGTGCTCCCATCCAGACACCGTCTTCTTCAGGGAAGGTCTTCATGTTTCAGTAGCATGAAGCTAAACTGCATCCTGCAGCTATTCCAACAGCTTCATAGCAGAAGAGTTCTGGTTCCTGAACGAGTCTGCAGTCCAGACCTTTCACCAGCTGAGAACATCTGGAACATCGTGAACCCAAAAACAGGACAAAGCAGCCCCAGGACTGCTGAGCAGCTGGAATGCTCTGTCAGACGGAACGGGACACATTCCGCTTCCGAAGTCCAGCAGCTGTTCTCCTCAGTTCCAGATGTTTACAGACTGCTGTTAAAGCAGAGGATGCTGCACAGCTGGAAGCACAGATCTGTCCCGAGCTTTCACAGAAATGTTGTTGCCATCAAATTCAGGATGAGCTCAGATTGTTCTTAAAATGGTTCATTTCCTCAGTTTAAACATTTTTCAGTTTTCTGTTATGGGTTTATGAAAGTGGCCCAACTTTTTGGGAATTGGAATTACTTGGGTATATTTTTATAGAAGGAAGCTGTTTGAGCCATCAGACGATGTGACTGACGCTGAGCTGAAGCTATTACAGCTGAGCTGGACTTTGTGGCCAAACTGAACACTTTATCTTTTTCTCCTGCCAGAAATAAAAGCTTAGACCCAACTTAAGTATAAAAATCAGTGAAATGTTGTCCTGAACTCACCTGCAGCTCGAGCAGGATCCATGTTGGCAGGTTTCGTGGTCGGGTTTGGATGAGACCCATCAGTCTCAGATAAGTCACAGCTCACATGTTCTCCATTGTTCTCTTTCACAATTTGACCAAAACGCGTCCACAGTTCCTGAAGTTCCAGGTCCTTCTGTTTCAAGTGTCTGTATCTACACATCCTGACCAGGTCCTTCAGTGGTGGATGCTGCTGATAGTTTTCAGTGTGAGCTAAATGTTCCTTTGTTGGTGTTGATATCAGCACCAGTGAGTGTTCAAATGACTGATCAGCAAAGTCTTCAAGGACTGTTTGTAGCCTCAGTCTCTGCTCCTCAGTGAAGTCTTCAGGCTGAAGAACCAGCAGGAACACGTGAGGTCCAGGAGCCGAGAGTCGCACACAGTTCTTTATAAACTCTGTCAGTTTGTCCTCAGAGATGTTTGGATGCAGCAGCTCTGGAGTGTTGATGAGAACCATTTCCTTCCTCCTGCAGCGTCCGCTGACCCTCACGCAGCAGCCCGGCTCCTCGGTGTTGAACACGGCCCCCCCCAGGATGAAGTTCCCCACGTCTCTCCTCTGAGACCAGCTGTTCCCCAGCAGAACCACCCTCAGCTCCGACACTGACACGGAAACACAAACAAGTCAACAAATCTGAGCTTCTTAAACTCCTGTTTGCAGATTATTACAGGAAATATTAGATTATAATATTTTGTGAAGTCAGAATCTCCAGGAAAAAATGGTAATAACAACAGGAGATTTAGTAATTTGTAAATGCTGGAAACAGCCGTGCACACACACACACACACACACACACACACAAAATGCTGTTTCCAAAAATGCATCCAAATCAGTTTCATCCTCTTTAAGGGAAGAAAAACGGCAGTGTTTGTGTTTTAAACAGAAATGAATCTAATCTGTCAGTTTTGGTTCCCCTGCATTAACTAAGCAAACAGGTAAAAGCCTTCCTCTCATAAACTCTGTCCAAAGTCCTAAAGGCCGTTCAAAGAAACATTTGAGTGCGTGACTTTTTCTTGGCAGTGTGAGTTCAGGTTAACTTACTGTTGGGGGGAATAAGCTGATTGCTGGCTGATCGCTGCTGATGTGCGTCTGTGAATATAACAAATAACAGGTACAAACTGTGACATCATAAGAATCCCACAATGATTAAATGTCAACAAAGGAGAAAGTGACACAACCGGTTTCCAGCATCTGATGTGTTGCACTTTAAATTATCTGTTAAAATTTAGCAACAAATATAATTATAATATTGTGACGAGTGCTGATGGCCAAAAACATTTGAGCTGAAAGTAAAAGAGTTTTCCATAAAACTCGGTCTGAGAATTAAAGTGAATCAGTTCATTTAAGAAACTCTGCAAAGGTCATTATTATACAGTTTATTAGTTTGAGGCCAGAAAATGTAAAAATGAGGAATAACTGGAATTACTGGAATAAATAAA
>VUQJ01000141.1:2086-12620 GCA_015108635.1 Andinoacara biseriatus
AAACCCTGGTTTTTTTTTTTTTTTTTTTTTTTTTTTTTTATAAAAACACATGTGCATCCACCCACACATAAAGTCACACATGCGTGCGCTGTCCCACGCATACGCACAGTCACACAGAGGTCCCTTTTACTTTAGGATCCCTGGAGAGAGGTGTCACTGGATATATATTTGGCAGTGCCAGTAGAGATGTGAGTGCTGCAAATGAAACTCTATGAGGAGACGCTGTTTGGGAGAGAAGGGCGAAGTTTTGTCAGCTGTCTTGACTTAATATTAGAATGTAATATTCAGAAATAAAGCAATTATTTCATTCTTTCAGTTTCCTCTTTTTGTGCAAGATACTGCTCCCTTGCTCTGTCTCACTTTCTCTCTCGGTCTCTGTTGCCTTCGCTTGTGACAGATCCTGCAGCCTCCCTGTCACGCTGGCATAGTGGCATCATTCTAAAACTGGTATTAGGCATTTCCTGCTGCGTCCGTTGGCGGGTGTAAGGGTGTGTGCGTGTGTGTGTATCAGCGCGTGTGTGCGCGCGTGTGTGTGTCGGGGCGGAACGCACCTGGTCCGCGCAGCTGTGGGGATCCTAGCAGGGGGGAGAGAGAGAAAGAGAGATATAGAGGAAGGAGAGAAAGAGAGAGGGATGGGAGGAGACGAAAAGGGGGCCCTGTGTGCTGTATTGGGGACCCAACAAGTTCAAATAGGAAGAACGATAGATGTGGGTAGAAAAAGGGGAGATTTTTTTTTTCTGTTACTGTGGCTTATCGCACAGGTCTTACGCCGCATTCCACGAGCTTCGAACTTTGTGAAACTGCCTCCTTAAAATTAGATTTTCAGGCTCTCAAAGACAAATTTGTGTGGCAAAGTTTCTCCATCAGAAGCATCTGTGACGGAAATCAGTATGCTCTGTTTCTTCTCTCCCGGAAAGGTTTGACAATTATCCTAAACACCGCACTTTTTCCAATAAATTGTTCCTGTGTGTATTTTAGAGTCCTTTAAGTGAAATCCTTCCAAATGTCATTATTTATCTCTCATGAGAAAGAAAATGTACTTCATGTAAAACCAAGGATTTACACGTTCATTACTTAGTTGCTTAACATGTAAAACTTAATTATATAAGGAGGTAAATGCTGCCGGTTTGGTTTGTCTCCTCTTTCTTTTCCCTACTCCCAAATACCTTACTGTAAATTGTGTCAGTATTTACTCAAATGCAGTTCCTCTGGTCCTCTGCAGAGGGGGCAAGGAATCTGGGGGAAAAAAACTGTGGAAGAACAGTGATAATAATAAAGATTTTACCGTGCAGATTTAGAGTGTGAGCAAATAGGCCAATCACAGGAGGAAACCATGCAGGAACCCACACTGTGAGAAAACAAACAGATGTGTTTATGAGGCTTTTTCATTTAAAGAGCACAGAACTTCTTCAGGATGTAACCAAAGCACAGATGTGCATAGTCTATTTTACAGCTGGATGACCAAGGACGGGTCAACACTGGACAGGTCAAATGACCAGGCCAGAGGTCAAGCTACAGAGAACTGCAACCCAGGAAAGATGAGCACAAAGGAATCTAGTGCACAATACACACTCACCCTCTCACACACATTCACTCAAGACATCATTAAAACTGTTGCAACTCTTGACCCTTTGCTCCACACGGAGAGAGAAAGCAGATAGTCTCAGTCTGCAGTCAGTGCACACACACACACACACACACACACACACACTCTCTCACTGCTCCTTCATCAGGTCATTTGATTAGGAGCCACCAGGACAATGCGGGTCGACATCTGTTCAGAACAGATGCAAATAAAGCTAACTTAATTCTCGGAAGATTAGATTGTTACAGTCAAAATCGTGCCATAAAACATGGAGCATATGAGGAAATGTTATAAGAAGTGGGTTGCAATTATGTGGCAGGCTCTTTCTAGCTCTACACCACCATGTTTTACTATTTACTGTTGCCTTGATGTCCCTTAATCCCGAGCAGAACCTAAACTGTCTCATTTTAACTAGTGTGCAAGTATTTAAAAATATGTGAACTACTATGGCCTTTTTTTTTTTTTATTTCCTCATGACCTAGAAAGAAAAAGACAGCTTCTTAATGAAATTCAGGAGATGTTGGGTCACAGCAGATGAAATAAAATGTCCTAATTACATAGACTGGACTAATGCATTACAAATTTCTCCACTAGTAAGTGTTCTAATTAGAGCAAAATGGATTTAGCAGCTACTTCAAATTGCCTAATTGCTACCTAATTTGACCTTTCGGTATGTAGACGTTTGTATTGGTGTTTCTTTATGTGGGTAGTTAATGTCAGCAGTCTATTTTGAGAAGGATTTAAAATTGAATTACAGAGCATTTGTGGCCTCTTATATGTGTACAACATCCAAAACATCAGGGGGGAAATTTCCTGATCATAGTTTTGGGATTGGTGTGGATTTTTTTTGTGGTTTCCCAGACAGGGGCATAGAAATAAACACTAGGAATGTCCTTGTTATATATATATGAATTTGTATACTTTGGATGTATTCATGGTTTGTTTTACCATGATTAATTTAGGCAGCAAGGCATTTGCGGCTTTTATTGCAGCAACCTGTGAAAAATGCCTTTGAAGGACTGTGAATATCGTTTCCCGTGACGCCTTAAACCACTTAACTGTAGTCATGCCTTATAATGCCTACCTTGGGTTCCGTTTGCTGTTTTCCTTTAAATTACCTGCAATACACACAAACACACACACAATCTTATCAGTAGATATGCTAACTAACACGGTCAGTGATGCATGTTAGTGACCCTGAGTTCAATTAGCCTTGGCATGCAGCCTAATTTCACAGTGTAACCCCTGCTGCTGCACAGGCACAACCAGTACGACTCCCTTAAATTGTCCACTGATGAGCAATGTGTGCTTTGAAGGAAGCACTGGAGAGGGGGGAGCAGTTGCAGGACCCATGGATGACAGTGTTGCGGAGTGAGAAGGAGGAGGAGGAGAGGTGCATTATGGGACAAGAGGTGAGGAAGGTGACATTGTGTCCACTTTGATGAATGGACATTCACATGCAGAGATAGTAACTTTAGAGGCTAAGTGTCCTTTGACCCAACCAGTGAAGTGTCACATGAAGATAACAGTTTTCAGCAGTTGTTTTAAAACTAAGAGAGCGAGAGAGCAACCGCATGGCTGAGATGTGTGTGCGTGTGTGTGTGTGCGCACGCATGCACGCATGGAAAGAAGTCATAACATCTTTCAATGCACTAAACTTCCATCTGTCTTTGCCTTTCATTGTTCTTTCTCTTCTCACATATATTCCTATAAAACTTGTTCTTTTTCATGAACATTTCTGCACTTCACTAACTAAGAAATTACTTATTTAACAAAAGCTACACTTGATTAATGTAAATATTACATGTAGCACTTTATATTTCTAAAACGTAGTATTAGTGGCCTCAGCTGCTACTAATACTATAGTAAGGTACTAAATCAAACCTTTTATGAATAATATCAAGTATACTTTTGTTTAGTTACAAAATATGTCAAGAACTAGTGACTCGAATAGAACAAAATAGAATGACTTTGTCATTATACAGGATGTACAATGAGACGGTGGTACGGTACGGTGGTTAGCACTGCTGCCTCACAGTTAGAACACCATCTGGAAGGCCTGAGTTTGATTCCACCTCGGCCCGGGCCTCCCCTCTCTCTCCCTCTCTCTCTCTCTCTCTCTCTCACTGTGTGGAGTTTGCATGTTCTCCCCGTGTCTGTGTAGGTTTTTTCTGGGTACTCCGGTTTCCTCCCACAGTCCAAAGACATGCACTTACTGGGGTTAGGTTAATTGGCCAATCTAAATTGCCCATAGGTGTGAATGTGAGTGTGAATGGTTGTCTGTGACTCTGCGTTGGACCTGCGACAGGCTGGCGACCTGTACAGGGTGCACCCTGCCTCTCGCCCTATGTCAGTTGGGATAGGCTCCAGTGTCATCTACATGAAGAGTAAACAGAACAGGCCTCACGATTGTAGTTTGCACAAATTCACATTTAACATTTCCAGTAATCAGACCGCTGCCTGCCATGAAATCGACTATCAAATTCTTTGAAAAGATCCCTTAAAAAATTTCAATTTTTTCTTTCTTTTTATCCAGAATCCTAATTGTGTCAAATATGTGCAGCAGTAGTGAGTACTAATAGTAACTCAACTGGTGTATACTTTCATTAGAATGTGCTGAGAGGGATGATGATAGGGATTCTACTATATTGCTAAATCAGATAACTTCCACCGCCCTCATATAACCTGACCTTGGAAACTGTACTAGTTAAAACTGATAGGTTAACAATATATGTTTTGTAGCTAAATGGAGCAGATGACTTTACCAAGTGAGGCCAAAGACATTCTCTAAATCTGCAAATAGCTTTAGTGTGTGTGGGTGTGTGTGTGTGTGTGTGTGTATGTGTGAGAGAGAGAGAGAGAGAGAGAGAAAGACAGATGCATAATAAAGTTCAACCATAACTGGGTTTGTGCACATGCATCTGTGTTTGTGGCAGGTGTGTGTGTGTGTGTTGTGCTGATGATTTTCCAGTGATCATCTTCAATGCATAGCAGAAACTGCATGAACACTGGTTAGCTTGTGTGGCGAAACACTCAGTGTGGCAGGAAACAGAAGAACCTGTGATCTCTGCAAAAACGCTAATGGAAAACCTCACTCAGATAGAAACGTCAGTGTGTGTGCATGAAGATTAAGTGTGCCTTTGTGTGTGTGCATTCGGCATGTGAGCAGAGAATGCCTCGCAAGTTTTCTAATTTTTGTTATCGTTCTCAAAATGACACAAACCAGTTTTGTCAGGCTCTCCAAACGAAGACGAAATGCAACGTACAGCTGCGTTTGCAGCAATTAACTTGAGAACCACAGACCTTCCTTTACAGATAACAAGTGAGACTTCCCTCACTTTGTACAAACAAAACAGACACGATCGCAAACCCTAACCTTTAAATAACATTTAGCGAAAGCTTTTTTTAACAACAAAGATTTCAACAATACTGCCTTGTTTTCAAAGCTTAATCTGCAGCTAGGTTTAATAAGCCATTTTAGATAAAATGTTCATCACAAGTGTTAAAACTGCTCGTTTCCATTCTTTGCTCAGAGACTGTTTCAATAAAACCTTTATTACACTGTTCTTACTAATGTTTAAGTTTTTTTTTTTTACATAACTTTGAGGGTACATTGGTGACATATAATTTTATGAAAACACTTGGCCCTGGTTTCTTGTAAACTGGTTGCAAAAGGTATTATCCCTCTGCTGTTTAAATACAGTCACACTAATCAAGGGACTAGAGACCCGAGATGACTGATCTAAGTGTCATGGTTTTGAACTTTAACTAGTAACGATGACCTGAAAGCTGCTCTTTGAGTGACATTTGTCCTGACAATTGAGAGCAAACGTTTCATGGTCATGGTCTGACTGTCTCAATTTACACTGGAAGCTAAGAAGAGATTTAACTGGGTCACCAGCATGAACCCATATTTACAGGTCTACCAATGTGAGAGGTGGTGATGTGTGTGCACGTGTGTGTGTGTGTGTGTGCGCGCACTCGTGTGTGTGTGTGTGTGTGTGAGTGTGTGTGTGTGGTGCACAAGGGTGGGAGGTCACAGGGATGTTCTTGACTGTGTCATCTCCAGCAGCTGTTTCCCTCAAACCCTGCCTCGCCCGCTCCTCCCCCTCCCACCCCATCATCTCACAATGAGACCAATACAAAGGAACAGGAAGTGCCTCCCGTTAACTGGGGCCCAATCAAAGCCATCATTATTCCCATGTCAGAATTTTTACAGGAAATAGCTTCTCAGAAAATATGCCAGCTGTGCAGGGAGTGTGGTATTATTGTCTTATAGGTCTTGTCTGTTTTTGCTTTTTTTTTTTTTTTTCACTCATCAGTCACTGCTAACAAAAGGACATAGGCTCGTCTCGACCACGTGCGCGGCACACTGTCACTGTTGTGCGTTCACAAGGCAAGCCAGGCACTGTGTTTGCTGGGGCTGGGTGGTTATTGTGCACTCTGTGAAAAGGGCGTTCCTGCTGTGCCTGCTCCGGCTTCTTGGATTCCCATCCTGAACCGAGCAATTGTCTTCTAATACCCTGTGAACAGAGCTGAGCCCAGAGAGTACACAGATGTAAGAGTACATATGTGATCACACGCTCACAGACACAGAAATGTGCACGTACACACACACACACACACACACACATATGCACACACCAAGCGTTGCCTACTGAAGCCACATCTGTAAGAGCACTACTCAGATTACAGCATAAACGGTGGGTTCAGGTGAAGCCTAACATTTGCCAGATGCTGCGGTGAAGTCACCAGGAGGTTAGCCTAACACTGGAGTGTTGTTGTTGGTCAGGGAGGGTGGAATCATCAGCTTCCCTAACAAGAGGGGTGCACATCTGGCGTGAAGAAAAGTAATTTATGAGCATTATCTTAAACAAGCGTGAATAACTGCACTGATGCTGTGGCTTATCTATTCTGTTTGAACAGCACAATAGAACGGTAATCTCGGGATCGATTTGCCTTGTGCTTGAAAAGAAAGGTAGCTTCTCTGTTTATCTAATCCTCAGTTTGTCTTCTGTAATCTCTCTGTCTCTGAGGCCTTGCAGACGTCTGGAGGACAATAATTAACTCAGTCATTCAACACGTTGACACAGGTGAGCACCACTCGAGTGGTTAAACAGTCATTATGAGGCTTTTGTATGTGTGAATGAACACACATACACACTCACACACAAATCTGATTGACTGCTAACTTTGTCTTTGCTTGTCTGTCACATCAGCCTTGGGCCTAATCGGTTACAAAATGCCACTGTTGATTGTATTAACACCGATTAGATAAGCTCGACGCTCCTATCCTCTGCTGACCTTCAAATTATAACCCACAGGGGGAAAAAAATATGTTGCATCCTTTGGCTTTTGTGAAAACAATGAAGAGTTGTGATACTCAACACTAACCTCTGTTATACTATCTCTTGCTTTAACCTGTGAAGCTGTTCTGTGTCCTTTACAGTGAAGCGCAGTGTTTGAAGCATTCATATTTATCTGAGGTCATTTGCTGAGGTCGTGTGATGTAGTGGTTTGCACGTTTGCCCAACAAGTAAAAGATCCCAGGTTCAGTTCTGGGAGGAGACACAAATCTCCTGGAGGTTGCATCAGGAAGGGCATCCATACCTGCTGTGGGGACCACTTGTGAATAAGGGAGCAGTGAAAGTAGTATACATGTGTTAAGGTCATGTTTCTGACCCGGTGCTTTATTAATGCAGTCACTATACATCTCCCAGTTGTGTTTTAAAAGATTGGTTCACACATAAAGAACAAAAAAGAAAAAGAAATATCTTTTTGGGAGTCCTGCAATACAGATCGTTATTCTAGCTAATTAGGAAGATATCTGACTGATAAATATCTCAAAGTGTGGGCAAATAAAACTTCAATCATCATCAATGCTAAAGGCCATACAAGATTTGTCCGAAATAGTCCTTTAATGTATCTTTTAGTACACAATAATATTTATTATATTCAAATTGACAAATATTTATTATATGTGTCAATTCTGTATGAATTTCAGTCTCTGATGTTTTCTTTTCTATGTTGCGGTATAATTTTTTTTTAAAGTGTTTCAAGTTTATGAGAACTCCCTTGCAAAGGCCGTATTCCTCATTTGGCCATTCTAGGGGATTGGAGGAAGCAACATTTTTAGAAATCTTGAGTGGTTTTGACCCTCCACTTTTGGCCAGATTCTTAACTTAGTGGTGTGAGGATATTTTCAGTAATTACAGAGTAACCAGGGAATGTTAGCAGGAAATGTCCATAAGACAATACACACACAGGCCAGGCATGGCTAAACAGATATAGCAATTTCCTGGTAGCGTTACTCTCTTCTGGAGTGACTCACACTTGTGATACTTCAGCGTTTCTTCTCAGAAGTAATACTTTATACAGATTTTGAAGCGTATTTTCAGTTATGCTGTTTGTAAGCAGTAAAAACAAAAGAAGGGTCAGAGAGCAAGGATGGTCTCACAGGGCCTGAAATGATTCACAGACAGAACACGAATAACAAAACGCACTGGACCATTATATAAACATAGTGAGGTGAGCTTTCAATCATGGTGCCTGAGCATGGCAATGGAGAACCAACCAGTTGGCAGAGTGTCCATTTTCCCTGAGTCCTTATGTCCATCCCCTGCTGGTGTTCAATTCACAGCACCCTAATTAAAACCACTCAGGAGGAAAATATTATGTATGTTTTGGGCTGATATGAGCTGAGCAGGCAATTCACAAGCACCTATTTAAGTTTTCTAATTACTGTGCATATAAGTGGACAATATTTGACAGCCAGAAAGTGTTAAAAAAAAAGTCTAGTGGCTCACCCAGGATGTGTGTTGTTTGATTGGTTATGGAGATCACTAGTCTGTGTAAGAGCTTTTAATCAGGTCACTGAGAGCCCAGGCCTCTCTGCTCCCACTCTGCGCCCTCCGTCTGGAGGGCTTCACCAGGGGTGACCAAGAGGGGCACCACTGACCCAGATTAGGAAAGGGTAAGTGTGTATGTGAGAGAGAGTGGGGGAATCAGCTGAGCATCATGTCTCAGGCCGCACTGTTTCAATTCATTAGCAGTACAAGGAGCAGACGAGAGAAACGAGGAGGGGCGGATCGCGTGCGTGTGCATTTGTATGTGTGTATGTGCAGTGGGGGGGGGGGGGGGGGGGGGGGGGGGGGGGGGTGGGTGGGTGGGGTGGGTGGGGGGGGGGGGGGGGGGGGGGGGGGCAGAGAGAGGAAGAATACAATGTCACTGACAGAAGGAGAAAGTCACTGCTGTGGTTCATCTTAGATTATCAGGCACCCACTTGACCTAGAAACACATGACACACAGGTGCAGAGATACCCACCAGGGACCTAATGGCCTCTGTATGTGTGTCTCTGTGAAGCCTGACCAGCTGAACCCCTGCAGCATCCGCTACAGCGTCAGACCCCTCTACAGCTTTCTTTCTCTCAATTCCTCCCTTTCTTTCACAGTCTGAGTGTCTCTTTCTCCTTTTTGTCACTCGCCCTCAAGTGTGTTCCTCAGTCATTTTCCACACCAATTTTCTCTGCCCCTCTTAGCTCATCACCCAAACAGATTTCCTGTTTGTATTTCTCTGTCTTGTTCCCCAATCCGTGTTTTCTTCATACAAAACTGCATCCATCAACTTGTGCGTGGTCTTGTGCGTGAAGAAGTTAAAGTCGTATTCGAACTTGATCACCTCAGCAAGTAGATGCAAGGAAATGGCAGGCTTTTTACCCAAACTCTTTCACTGCAACGTCGAACCAATACCATTACACCATGTAATTGGTCACAAATGTTGGGATTAGCTTATTTCCATTTCGATCGCCTCTTTCCACCGCAACTTGCAGGCTACCGCTACAGCAAGATAGATCAGTATAACAGATTGGGACCCCCACTCTTAAACTCTGCTCGTGTACAGGCCGCACTGTGTGGGATCACACAAAGCATGGATCCAGACAGTCCTGAAATGCAAGGTCAGAACTCTAGTTGTGAGTTTATAGTGCACCGCAAATGCCCCCCTTTGCAAAACTGCAGGAGGAACAGCAATTACACAAGAGCATTTGTAAAAAATAATTATATAGTCATCATCTGGTAGTAATCAACAAATAGTTGCATGGATTGATTTTGGTTAAATGCTAAGATTGTAACTGCACAATGGTGTGACCAAATGAAAACTGTGGATCCGACTCATTCTTTCCTAGCATTGTGGAGACAACTAGCAGACACAGCCAATTTATGCTGTCTGCAGACATTCATATTTTGCAGCTTTTAAGCAGAGGTTTGGGCCTGAAGAGCTTCCATTAACAGTAATCCAGTTGTACTAAAGCAAGTTCATTGTCTGCTCTAAGAGTGACTGCTGAGGCATTTGTTGATTAAAAAAAAGTGACCATATAGAATTAAAGTCCAAAATCTTTCTTCAACTTGAGGAATGGTTAAAGATGTTGTGACTAATCAGATCCCAGTCACCTACACCAGCTTGGGTTGGTGTCAATCCCAAGCACAATCACCGGGTCTGGCTTGTGTATACAAAGCCAGATGTTTATCCTCATTAGATGGCTACAGAATAAACCAACTGTTCCAGTCAGTTGATGAAAATGACAAAACAGTAACGTGACCAACACCTGCTCAGCCGCACTCAGCATTACACTCAGCTTGTTTTGGGCCAATGTGGTGACCATGGATTTAGATGACCTTCTGTGGCTTGTGCCCCACCTGCTATACACTTCCACTGCCTGGATGTGTTCTTGCATCAAGAGAGCAATATTCACACCCAAGGACGTCAACAGGGCCACCTGTCAACATAGTTATGACAACTATTTTGTTCCCACAGCAAGAAGCACAATATTCTGTTATATTACTGACTTCTGTATTTTTGAAATTTAAACAGCAGCTCTATACAACATACTTCTGCAAAAGTGTGTTTAATGACACTTCTTCTTTATATGGAAACATATTGCTAAATCATTT
>VUQJ01000141.1:13193-29502 GCA_015108635.1 Andinoacara biseriatus
GCTTGGAGTCTGTAGGCTGCTCAAAGCTGATGGAGAAGACTGAGGCTCTTTGATGAAGGACAGAGTGAAAACACACTAATGTGCAGGGCTCGCACGCACACACACACACACACACACACACACACACACACACACACAAACACACACACTACAGATATAAAGAATTAAGTTTCACTGAGTTGCTTGCCACTTAATTATCCTCTCAAGAGGAGCCTGCACTTGCAGATGAAAAAGATACCCTTCTGTATACAACACTACCTCTCCACAGGACAGTTTGGAGGTCTAGCCCTTCTGTCTTGACCTTCATTTTCCTACACCCTGTTCTGAAGTAAAAGGAGGCACTTTGTTTATGTGACACAAGGTGCTTTGAGAGGTGAAGACCAGTGGAGTGAGATTCTGACTCCTTGCATATGGAAACAGATTTTTCTTTTCTTCGTCTTCTTCTTCTTCTTCTTCTTCTTCTTTTTTCACAGAAGTACAACTGGTGTTCAGGATTGTTACTATAAGATTTTTTTTTCCTTGATAGTAAATGGAAATAAAAACGTGAATTCAAATGCCATGGACAGAGAAAAGAGAAGAAGGGGGTGCTGCTAATTATGCGTGGTGATTGTTGATGGCTTGATTGTCTGCGTCCAGCTGCATGGAGGAGCGGGGAGAGGGAGGGTGGGGAGAGAGGCAGACTCACTGACGCCGGGCTCGGAATTCTCCCATCCATTGAAGAGAGACCCGATTGTGTCCGGGGCCTTTCCGACAAGCACCTGATCCCTGCCTAGGCACACACTAGTGTGTGTGTGTGTGTGTGTGTGTGGTGTGTGTGTGTGTGTGTGTGTGTGTGTGTGTGCGTTTTCACAGATTTACGCACTGGGAACTCAGGAATCTACAGCCCATGGCAATGGGTACCAGAAGAAGATACTATTTTGTCATTTATGACAAGATAGAAAGGGCTCCTTATTCCTTAAAATGACTAAGAAATCATGGGTGCATGCGCAAAATCAGCGATGGGTGTTTACCTCAACTTTGCGCGCAGGCCTCCCAAAGACACCGAGACCGTGCCAAGACAGTTGGCTCAGTCAGCAAATGCAAACAATTATTTTCCCTCCAGCCCTGGGAATTTCAAAGCAATATTTGTCCTTCCCTTCAGCAAATTTAAGAAAGATATTTAAGGTCAAAGTCTTGTTTGGATACTCAGCGCTGCTCACATAATATGACTTTAAAATAGTCTGGATCGAAGTCCAGTCTCACGGTTCAATATGGTTTGCGTTGAAGTGAGGTCGCTGAATGACTTGTCAATTGCAGTGAGGAGGAGGGGGTGCCACAAGGAAGGCAGTGACTGGAACATCTGTTAAACCTCTGCATAACTGGAAGGATATCTCTGGGAGCATATTTGTGTCTAGAATTTATAAGATTATGACGTATCTGTATTACCCAGCTTGAACACTGCGTGATTGGTAATTCACTACACTTGATAAAATGTTGAAATTGTTGCCACCTTCTCTACAGTCAAAAGAGCCTATAAAGTTATATGATAACAAGGATATATTAAACCTTTAGTTCTGAGGTGGGGGGGGGGACTTTCAGAGTGGTTGCAAAATATCTCATACAGGCTACTTTTGTGGCACCCACAGACCACTGAGCATTACTATAGTTCTTTTTTTTTTTCTTGACACTGAAATGTTACATTTGAACTTGTCCTTCTTTAGGAACAGAAATGGAGAATGTACAGTTCCATCCTGTAACTTTTCATGATTCATCTCTGAGACATGTTTGCCTGTCCAACATTGCAAAAGAAGTGGATATTTGAAAAGTCGATTCCCTCGATTTTGCCTTGCGTCCAACTGGAGACCCAAGCAGAGAAGCGTGGAGGCGCAGTCCGGTTAATGAGTGATAGAACCGGTCAGCCAATCCGATCTCCGAGCGCCTCTGCTTCCCTCCCCCCCTGATGGTTCACGGGGGAGGGCGGGCCGTCTGCCAAAGAGGGGAGTGCGCGTCGGGGTGAATGGATGACGTCGGGAGGCTGGCGCCAGCATGTCTGGGACTGGCGCGTTAGATCAACACAGCTGGGCCGGGATAGGACACACAGCTGGCTCAGGCCTGCATTCCTCCACAAAACAGGATTGTGAGAAAAGGGGAAAATAAGACCCAAATAGGAGCAGAACGGGGCGTGCTTTGATGTAAACCAAAATGGAGCAACATTTTACATGGTTAAAATATAACTTTTATAAAAAGAGTTTCACCCAAAAGAAGCCAGATTTTGACATTGACACATTAAGCACAGCCTCAATATTAAGAGTCGTTTTTTTATTTTTTATTTGCGGCATAAAGCGGGACTAAACAGGCTGTGAGCTATCAGTATACTCTAAATGGACAGCAAGAGAATAAGTGGATGAACATGAGATTCTTGTAGAGAAACCTGGATTTCCACTGACCTTTTGCCTGTATTAGGTTACAAATTTCTAATAGTTTTGTATTTTCACGTTTTTGGACCGTGTGTCCTAAAATGTGGAAGTTCATCAGATTCAATATAAAGCCTGTATGTAGGCTTATCCTCATGCTGAAGAGGTTCTCCAGCCTACAGAGACGTGTTTTCAGGGACTGAACACAGTCAGACGTGAAGAAAATAAGTTCCTAGAGGTCCAGTAATGATAAACCACTTTCCTTAATATTACTCACGAGCAGTAGCCTGTGAGTAATAGCAATCCTCATTTACAGGGTATTTTTCTGCATCTCTGAAGTGCCCTACCTAAACACTTTTATCTATTTAAAATAACGATCAGAAAACGATAGCTACAAAAATTGATTGACAATTCCCTTCAGGCATCCCTACCTAATTTCCTCATTCTTTCCAACTCTTCCACGATTCTGCATCAACCAATGAGAGTAGGCTTGCTCTTCACACTGGCCAATCACGAGAAAGGGGCCGTCTGCAGGCGCGCACTCTATAAAACCCAAAGTGTACGCCGCTGTCACTGCACTGTAGCTGTTCAGGACACGGATCAAGAGACCTCAGCAGGGACAAAACCACCGCCGACTCACAAGCCAAGTGTGTTGCTCTCGTTTTACCTGTGTTTTCACCATGAAAGCCATCAGTCCCGTCCGCTCGGTGAGGAGCTGCTATAAGGCCGTGTGCTGCATTTCGGAGCAGAGTCTCGCCATCAGCCGGAATAAACACTCCTGTCTGGATGAGCCGGTGAGCGCCCTGTGCGACATGAACGACTGCTACTCCAAGCTGAAGGAGCTGGTTCCGAGCATCCCGCAGAACAAGTCGGTCAGCCAGGTGGAAATCCTGCAACATGTTATTGACTACATCTTCGACCTGCAGATCGCGCTGGAGGCAGAGGACACAGTCACGCCGGAGATGGTTTTGTCAATAAAGGTGAGGGGAGGTGCGGGCTGCGGAAGGGGGACTGATGCTGGGTTGCCTTTCAACAGTCTTCAATCACTGACGATCACTGGCAGGAATTTGTGTGTGGTGGTTATTTGCACAACGTAAATCTGGACTTCAGAGTCATTTAGAGTTCAAGGCCGTTTTCTGTGAGATTTCCAGAGTTTGTTCTCATGCTTACGTGCATCTGCTCCTGTCAACTACAGTAATACAGCAGCAGATGGTGCTCTGTGATGTGACACCTCTGCTCACACATTTATTCTTATATTTATTCGATTATACTTCTGTTATTGCCACCTGCTCAAACTGCTCCTCTTCTTTCTGCTCTCCATTCAGACTGCGGACCTTAGTCGCAATTTCTCCAAAGAAGAAGGGCGGTTGTGCCATTAAGATGAAGATGGCATATTACGGTACGTATTTATCCTCTAGTCTATATTCCTCATTTATTTAAAGTCGCACGTAAATGTGCTCTGAAACATATCTCGAGGCCATTCCAAGAATTACTTCGACGTCTTGTTATGACTTAAGTTCAAATAAACCTTTAAATACCAGCTAGAATAGTTTAAGCATTGATATGCTTAGAAATGAAGGTCTCCACTCTCTCCACATTCACTATGGTCGCCAATTAGACAGGCCAGTGATTGTGTTGCGGATTCATTGCTATCTGCCTGGGGTTAATAAAAGTTCCATGCTAGGCGCCAGTCTGTCTGCTCCCCTCTGCAGGGAGGGAGAGAGGGAGGGTGAGAGGGAGAGATCTGACTTCACTTTTCTTCCTTTCTCTCCCATGCAGGTGCAGGGAAACACATGTCTCCACTTCACTCCGGGCAAGAGGACAAGAGGGGCAGAGAGGGTGGGATAGGTATTTGGGAGAGAAGGAGGAGGAGGAGGAGGAGGGTTTGAAGAAAGAAAGAGAAAAAGTGGACTGTTTCCTAGATGAGTGGGGATCAACAGTAGTGCATGAGCAAGAAAACAGAGACTCATTCTTTGGCCCCTGGACAGACAAATCAACTCACCAAAGCAGAAGCCAGGATTGGAAAGTAAAAGCGACCAGCTTTGTATGCCTTCCTCTCAAAACCTGGGATTCCTTATAGATAGTTAGTGGAATTGTGGGTACATTTTTCTTTTCTTTTCTTTTCTTTTTGTATTGCATTCCAAACAAAGTTTTTATGGACTGATCTTCACACCCAACCTGAACCAAGTCTCTTATCACCTCACAGAAATATCACCCCCAAAACAAAACAAATGTTTTCCAATGATCTGGGGACCGATCAAACGTCTTAAGAAGGTGTACATATCTGGTGGGGGCATAAATTGTGCATCGATTTGGGGTTTTTTTTCTTTTTCTTTTTCTTTTTTTTTTTTGGATTGGGAGTTTGAGTTTTCCTAGGTATAATCAGAATAATCAGAACTCTATAATAGAGTCAATTGTAAATGTTTGTAGGGATTGTGTTATTTCTACAGACAATGTGCTGTGAGTTTCATAAACTCTTTATTATAAAGTTTGCTTTGTATGTACATGTATGTTTTTATGTAATGAAATTAAAAAAAAAAAAGAATGTGAAACCATTTTCCTGGTGTGGTGCATTTGGTCTAGAAAAATGAATGAGTTTGAATTAGTTTCTTCAGAAGAGAATGGTGATGCTGACGTGACTCTCTGGCTTTGGATGACAATGAAATGCTGATACAACAGGATGTATTTAGATGAATCTTGAGGTTGAGTGGTTGGAAATCAAACAAAGGGAGTTTCCTCTGAGTGTTTCTATTTTTCCAGAGAAAGCATTGCCAGTTTAAAACTGCTGAATTTCTTAAATGGTGTAGAAGAGAGGATGTTACGTGACTGTAAATCTGTGAATGTGATCATTCACAAATCCTGTTAAATTTCACTTTCATGTCACAACACTGATACATAGAAGTATGCTGCCTCCCTGGAAGCTGAAAAGTGCCATCCTTGAAGCAGTGTTAACAAATAAATGAATTAAATACAAAATGATAGAGAGTCAAATCTTTGGCTCTGTCTGGAATTTCAGCAATTAGATGTTGTCATGGGCTCCCAGTGTCTCTCTCTGGATCAATAGTTACACTAAACAGGGTTTTGTCACTTTTATTTATTTATTGTTTTTTTAAAAAGGGAGAGAATAGCAAAAAATTAGGCAGAGGAGTTAAACCTGATGACCTAATTCTAACCTTGCTCCTGCTGCTAATAATGAAATAGCAGCGCCATCTAGTGGCGTAAATAAGTTACTGGCTTTCCGACCTTAAAACTTGTAACATTAACGGTACATAGTTGAGAATATTGGGTGATACGCATTGCATTATTTGGAGTAATTATTAATACCTATGTGTACTTCATATTTACTATTACATATTATATATGTTTTATATTTTCATGTAATTTATTGATTACAATATCAAAAGGTTGGTGAACTCTAATTTAAAAGCTGTTATATCTGCTTTGTATTATGCTGTTATTCGTTTTGTCTCTCCTCACCTCAGTGGAGAACTTAACATATTAACAATTGTGATGCAAGTACAAGCAGTGGACTAAACTTTAGAAAAGGGAAGAATCAACACCATCACGGTTGCAGTATTAGTATTTTTTGTATGATGCTAAAACTGCTTTAGATATGAAATTGTATTTCATGAACTTTAGGGTTAGGGGTTATCCAAATGCTTGTTAAAACATTTGGATAGGCTTAAAATAAAATATGAGCCTTCCGTTTACTTAAATTAAGAGCAGGTGCCAGCCCACATCACTAGATGGGGCTGTTGGATGAGGATGCAGTCTCCATTCCCAGGAACTCAAACACGAGTTTAATCTGATTGCTTTCAGAGTCAGAATATAGATTAGTACTCTGAAACTGAAGTTCAAAATGTGGGATTTCATCAGTTACAATAAGGTCCATATGTTTTTGCACAAAGACACTTTATTTCAATTTTTTTCTGTAACTCAAACAATTCAGATCGAATTGAAGTGCTGACTTTCAGCTTCAGTTTAAGGGGTTTAACAAAAGTATTGCATTGACTGTCTGGGAGTTACATACATTTTATACATAGTCTCCTAGTTTCAGAGATCCATGAGTAACTGGACAGTTGAGTGATGAGTTGTTTCGTGGCCAGGTTAGGCAGTTAAGATATGGAACTTGTGTCAAACATGTTGGTGAAAGCGAAGGAGGCCATCACTAGGCTGAAAACCCAAAATGTACAAATATGTCAGTGAAACTGGGTTTCTTGTGTTTATTGACGATGTGACTGCTGACAGAAGTAGCAGGATGAATTCTGAAGTGTACAGGGCTGTACTTTCTGCTCAGATTCAGCCATGTGCTGCAAAACCGATGGATGTTAAAGGAACTCAAGAGTTTCTGTGATGGCCAAGTAAGTCACCTGACCTCAATAGATCATACTCTTCAGTTATTAAATACAAAAACAAATGCAGAAAACAAGCAGTAGCTGAAGTTTCTGTAATAAAGGTTTTTAGACTTTAGGCATCACTTGCACTGCCATTGAAAATAGAGGATGTATAAAAATGGCTATAAACTTATGGATTTAACTCCATGTGAGCTGCATAGAAAAAAATTCCGATTCACAGTTTGATACAGTAAACTAATTCTGATGTGACAGAAATGTCAGGTGTTTCACTAGTTGCAAGACTCTTAAAGACCGAGCTAAAAAACAAACAAACAGAGAAATGGGCTGAAAAATAAATTTCAACTTTAGTGCAATAATGAAATCATCATTTTGAAGTTGATAAAAGAAGCTGGGCATTCTTTGCAATGTTAACAGGATTGGAAATATTGTCAAAGGATATGTAAAAATATAAAAACTGTATAATGATTTTGTGGCCTCAAGATTTTCTTGAATGTATTCGGATCACCAGAATATTGTGGGATGTTGCAAGTCATACCATTGGAATATGACATGAATCTGAATTTCCAGTACTGCTGGTTATGCAAGAACACCAATGAATTGTGCAGAATTTTGTGCGAAAGAGGAAGAAACTGAGGGTGGGGATGATATTAGATCCAGTCCCTTCTTGTCTCCGACTTGTGTTTACTGTGTTTATGGTTGCAATACTTTTGCTTTTCTATTAGTCTTTCTTGTCTCCACCTCGTGTTTACTCTTGCGATAATATGTGGTGAAGAAAGCAAATTTCTTTCAACTGACAATTAAGAATTATCTCCTGAGCTAATCCAGTGTAATAAGGAGGCAATTGTGTCAGCTTTTTCCCCTTCACCCTGAGTTGTTTAGACACCATACACAAACAACAAACAATTATTTTTGCCATGCATCCAGAAAACATTTAACTTTGATTATTTCATTCAAAACATCCTTCAGACTGAGGCAGGACAATAGGCCTACTTTGGTAGAGAGTCTACTTTGTCTTGGCCAACGGGGTCAAGTCATATGGCTTGGGTTTGGTAGCTGCAGATGGGGGAGGGGGTGTTTTCTTTCAATACCTCCTCTGAGCCAATAAGCAAGAGTGGTCCTGAGTGAATCCAATTATCATCTATAAACTACTCCAGCAACACCTTGTAACAAGCAACAAATCAAATGGAACACTGATTCCAAAATCAATAAAAAAAAAGCAACTCTTTCTTTACTGTTTAGAAATCCTCCAGAAAGTGTATATTTAGTTATATTTATCAACCACAAAACTATTTATTTCAAAAGTTCCAATAGTCTTTTAGTATCTGTTTTCTAATAAATGTATTTTATTGTGTACTGATTGCCCAGAGAGAGCACCTGTTCCACTCGCTGAGTGGAATATTCATTTTTAGTGCACTGTACAATTCAGAAAAATATTTACTTAATGTTTTGATTATTTGATTATTTTTAAAATGACACTTCCCAACAAATCTTTCTACGTGTCCACATAAACACGCAATCTTAGTTTTAGTTGACAGTCAAGGAACTAATTTGGGATGCTGTAAGATGCGAGGCAGAGGTCGCAGGTGGCTTTTAATAAACAATAAAAAGTGCTGCACCAACAAGGATGTACTTTTAATGTGTGACTATATAGTGTGGACTGGTCATTGTCTCCATATTCAGCCTGGCAATGAAAGAACGCCATGTCTCGGATGTATGCCCCTGTCCCTTTAAGCAGATCATTCCCGTCCCCATACAACTGTTTTATGCAAATTAGACAAGCTGAACGTGCCGTGAGCCAATCAGAGGCGGCTTTTAGCCGCGGGAGATCTGAATTTCGCGGGACGAAGTTTGGCGGTAAAAAACCTGCTCTGCCCCAGCTCTTGTCCCCTTGTATGGAGAGAGGAGCTCTGAGGTGGACGGACAGGAGTGGCAGACTGGGTCGGACTCAGCACCTGAGGGAGTCAATATAAGTTGTTAATGTCTAGCTGGAACCGGATCTCAGTGAGACCTGGAAGCCTTGGAGCATTAAACTTTAAGACGCCGGACGTTTGAAATAGTTTATTTATTCACTCAGGAAGCTATTTGTTATAACTGGTAAGGCAAGTTTCCTCTACACTGTTACAGGACAAAGGATAACAACATCGACCCGTCTGCTGAGTGTACTAAGGATAAATATCACGTTATCACATACAAGCCTGTACTGAATGTGTAATTCATGCAACTTGCAAGTAATTTATCAACTTAAGCTGTGAAAGTCGCTCTCGTTTTTGTTGTTACAGTGTAGACAGTTTATATTTTCATAGAAATCCCGCTGTAGGTTTCCGATTCAGCAGAACATTTATCAGTGTGCTGAAGTACCAGCACGCTTCTCCCTTCGCTTCACCAGTCCGGTTAAAATTTAGTTTACTCAGGAAAATGATGCGGATGCCTAAAGGCGTCTCGCCGGCATCGGGTCGGCAGACAGTGGGGCTTCCTTGCTCTCAGCAGAAGATGAAGGTTTTATCCACCGGTGCAGTGAAGACCGACTTCTTCCTCACCGGATTGTCCAGTCCGCAGATGAACACGGTACCGGCCGGATATTTCACCCAGATCTGCAACACCACCGTGGCCGAACAAAGAGCCAACAGCCTGTATTCAACCCCCCATGGACCCGAGGCTAAACCCATCAGATCATCCTCCGGGCGACTGCCGGTAAATAATTAAACAAGCACTGCAAACAAATACGAGCCTGTCGTACTTTTCCCTCACTGTTTAATCCCAGCGAATGATGTGAATATGTGTGGGAGGAATAGTTCTTCATTTTCACATTGGTATGCATGTTTGAGAAGGGCGCATTCAAATATGTTTTGACGTGATAAGCTACAGAGGGGCCACTGTGGCTGCTGCTGATGTGCATCAATGGTGTCTTCTCTTTTTCCCATCCATGCTAAGCTGTGTGACATCTTTTCCCGCAGTCCAGCTGGAGCTAGACAAGGCCAGACGTCGTGTTGGGTATTTGATGGTTTTGATGAGGCAGTGGGGGGTGCTTGGAGAGTGTTTGGGGGCCCCCTCTCTTGTGTCAAAAGGATGAGTGTACCCCCTCCACACCCCCTGTGCAGCAGGGCTAGGTTTTACACAAGCAAGCAATGCAGGGGGCTCGCTCGGGCTGGTGGAAAGACACTTAAGGCTAATACATAGCTTCCCAACACTTGTACTGGGTGATAAAACTCATGATAGATGCTCCTCTGCTTACCTCCCAATATGCCAAAGCAGGCCCTGTGTAACCTGTTGATGTGACTGTGGGAAGGAAATGAAGGTCAAAGGTCATAAACAGACAACAGGTGTATTTTCTGAAGAGGTCGTGTGTTGTATCTTCATGTGTAAAAGTATATTTTTGGAATCCCTAAAAGATCACTTCTAGTCAGCCCTGGAGTCTTTTTAGATTTAATGAATCGTAGTAAGGCTAAAGGGGTAAAGGGTTAGAGTGTGTACAGCGCTTTCAAATCTCATGTCAAATCCCCAGCCCTAATAGGCCCTTCAAGAGGATTAGATGGATATAAGTGAAGTGAGGAATAGGGTACCACCTGGCTTATCATGTGCCAAGGTGAACCTAACTACTGTCAAAGTGTGTATGCATTCTTGGTTTCTAGAATCATTATATGTATTCACACATGATAATGTGTTTTCTACTGAAATCCAGCTTTAAATTTAATACTTGTGCCATGACAGGGATGCAATGTGCTCCAATAGGCTTTATGATACAACACCACATACGCAATCATGAAAATTTGGTGACAAGTTACAGATAGGGAACTTTTGTGCTGCGTTGTAGTCGCACTCATAATGCCGTTGCCCATTCTTAACCTGTGGCACGCATGCGTACTGTGAGCACAATAACTTCTGTTTTTAAGTGATTTGAATATTTTCAGTTGTTGCACATTGTCACAGGTGCACTTTTCTATTTTACCGCACAAATAACAGCTTAGTTTGGGTTGAGAGACGTGCCGGCGCAGTTAAAAGTACAGAGGAGGTTGCAAAAAGTTCCATGATTAAGAAACTTCCTCGGCACGCTCCGGTAAATTGGGGAAGCTTAATCCGACATGGTGAAGCCAGCTAAATAGTTAATGTTTCTAAACCCCTCATTTCATGTGATTTGATTCCCCTGTCTAGCAATAAGAGGCACTGAGGGCTTAAATTATGTTTAAGCTTGTCCCAGTTTAAGATAGGTTAGATTGGTTGCAGTAATGTAATGAATTGACTCAATGATGCCATCATTAAGATGGTCTTTGAATGAATAAACGACCATTTGTATGTGTTGCAAAGGCTGATGGTCGCTGTTATGCAGAATACATTTGATGTAACGATATTATGAAGACGTATTGAAGATAATAGAGAAGCTGAAGATAGTAATGTCTTGCTGACACAGCTGTTTCAGTGTTGGATCAGCCGTGGTTCTTCTGTTTACAGGAAGTGTTGCCTTTTCATCTACATACAGCTCACTTCCTCTAACTTATACACCATTATAACCACAGCTCTTTTTTTTAAGCTTTCCTTTTTCTTTGACTGGGATCCAGATTCTTAAGCTAACATTTATTTCTCTTGAGTTCAAACAGTCAAAACATTTCCAAGCTTGCTCACGGGGCACCTGCCTTAAAAAAAAAAAAAAAGGTTAATATTTGACTGATTGTAGTTAACTTTAGCTGTAGCAATCCTGTCTTTACTTATTAATCTTGCTAACTCTAGTAAAAAATAAAAAAATAAATGGCATATCAGCTGTTGGCATGCGAATTTTAACCAGGGTGTGTAAACTGTTGATAAACTGTTGTGTCTCAGTTTCCTTTCAGCTCGATAGGCATGTAAATGTGTTACACTCTTGGGGCCGTAAGCCAAAGTTCAAGGAAGCCCTTTTCTCTTATTGCATTGCGGATAAATGAGCTTGTCTGTTTAGGCAGCATTCGGTACAGTCAAATAGTGGTTCGGCATCAAGATGCAGCTCCATAATGTTAACCAGAAACAATGTCCCATTTATTCCCTGCTTACGTGACATGTACGCAGACACTGTCAGAGTTTCATGGAATGCGCACAAGTCACCACAACTGAGTGAACACTGATGTCAGCTTCTGTCTTTTTAATTTTTTGGGAACACACACTTCTCCTTTGACCAATGGCTTAACCTTCTGGAAGCCCTCAGGATTAACAGCTCATTCAGACTGATGCTTGGGTCTGATATTGGACACATTGCCAACTGTATGCGTTCTGTCTATTATTTGTTTTGTTGTTTTGTTCTCCCCTTAACCCCAGCTTCAGGCAAATGTCAGTCCTGTCAGATAATGTTCTCAACAGGGGGAGTTTTGCATTTCAAAGCAGCCTACTCCCATCCCCAGGTAACCCAAAATGGCCAGATCCACACCTCTATTTAACCTCTTAAGAAGCTGTTATAGTGCAACCCTTGTTTTTCCTTTATGCCCAAGGGTGTGGTAGCAAAGGGGCTCTGTACAGAGGAATAGATATTTGCAGGCATACTGTAACTTGCCCTTTTGCTTGGATGGAAGTCTGGTACAGCCTGACTAGCAAGATCTGTTTGTTTGAGGAGAGGCCCAGCTGCGGAAGCCCTTCACGTGATTAGACTGTATGTGTGGAGATTTCACCACAGCAGCAGAGACGGCGGGAATCGGTCAAAGGATACGCAGCACATAGAAGGAGCCACGTGCAGTGCTTGGGCGTAACTGGGCAATCAGGCAGGGTGAGGTTATGGCAAGCGTGTGTGGCGTGATACTGCCAGTCTCTGAGATAAAGGGCCAATGAGGAGGCTAGCTGACTCAGGCCTTTCCCATCACCTCTTAGCTGCAGCATAAGTATGAGAAAACTAGTTTTTGGGTGTGTAAACTTTCAGATTCAGATAATCAAATCCAGACTTTCACAATGTCTTGTTATGTGTATCAGGCAGCACACCTGTGCACTTTCCTGTAAAATGTAACCATTTCTTAATGGCTAAACCTCTTCTTTCAGTGGTCTGTTAGCCTATTACGTTATAAAAAAAAAAAAGAGGACCTGTCCGCTAAATAAAATTGTGATTGTGTAATACGGTTGAAACACCAGAGAAAGCACGCATGCAAAAAAAGGAGCATCCAAGCCTCCACTCTAACACATACAGCTGCAAGGGGAAACCGCTGGTCCCCTTCTTACAAGTCATCATGCATCTTCCTTTGACTCAGATTGCACGCGTGCATTAAAAGTGTGACATGACACACCCTGAGGTGCCCATTTTCAATCATGGAAAATACAAAGCTTCACCTTATTTGGTGAAAGCTGCAAAAAAAAATTTTTGTGCTGGGACATTGAGTCAGTGCAAAGCTGACGCATCTTCTCTCTGGTTAAACCACAGCTGTCGCTGGCTGTAGGCAGTCCCAACTGTTTCCTCTCTGCGACCCCAAGTGTTTGATAGCTACTGTCATGATTCTGAGCCAACGAAAACGTGGCGTTTCAATCCTGCAAGAGGTCTTAAAGGCAACAGGGACCATTTTGTTCTGCAGTAGCTGGTCATCGTCCTGTTGTGGGTTTCTCTGTATGCCTGAATGTTTTAGGGATTAAAATCCAGCCTGCCAGCAGCACAGGGCTGCTCCAGATGTCAGAGTCAACAGGTGGACATGTCAGAGAGAACACTGGGGACAATGGCAGCCTTCATTATCCCTTTACTCGCACAGGCATAGGCACATCCACACATGGTAAAGTGAATTCCCTACTTTTCCAATCTCTGAAACAGTAATTTCCCTAAACCTGTTAACTAAAACAGTTCACTAGCCTCACGTGCGCTGCCATGCTAAAAGGGATTGTTGCTACCAAGTACTTGAGAGGAGACATGGTGGAAAGAGTATGTGAGGTCTAACCAGACGCTGCAAATTACCCAGCAGCCAGAGGGTGCTGAGGTGAAATCCCACACCTCACTAGTGCAGTCATTGTGTTTTTGTGTAGGCAGTTGTAGGATTTCTGGTTGAACTTTTGATGATGACAGCATATCTGCATGTTGGGTGTGGTGGTAATTTCCTAATCCTTGAGAGAGTGCAGCTTTCACTTTAGTTAAGTAGTGCATGGAATAAAAAGCAATGCTCATTTCAAGATTTTATATTGGGGTTCAAAGGTTGTTTATGTGCTTTTGATTGAAGCTGCATTGCAGTGAAGTATTACTGTTGTAGTCAGGTAATTTTCTGTTTGTGTGCACGTGGGTGTTTCTGTGGGGAGCCTGTGTGCTAAGCAGTAGGAAAAAAAGGAGAGAAAGAGAAGGGTTGAAAGGGGGAGGAGAGGTCACTAAGTGATTCCAGGGACTTCCTGACGTATTGCAGGCAATGGGTCGAGGCTGTAGACCTCCCGCTTCTGTCTGCCCGCAGACAAACAAAATCAGCCCCTGTTGAAGTGCTTGTGAAAGTGTGAGGGGGGCGCTTTGTTCCTGCACTTGAGGGTTGTTGGCACATTTACGACATGGCACTTTTAAACAAACCCCTGTTTAGCCGTCTTGCGCTGATGTCACTATTCCACAAAAGGCCTGGACTTACCCTACAAACTATTTGATTGATTTCAACCTTTTAACTTGCCATTTTTAAAGTCAATTGGATGTGTTAAGCACCTTGAATAATGTGCTGTTTTCAGCCTACCTTGAATAGGAAGGATTCCAGTATTACTCACCCTTTACATGTATATAGTAAAACAGTAGTAACTTGAGAGCAAATAGCAGAGCTGTGAGTCACAGCTGCTTTGTAATATTTGCATTTTTTTCTGATCTATGCGAAACACTTTCTCACTAGGCCAAAAGGAAGCTGGACTTAGAAGACCCTCTGTATCTGCCAGAGTTTCGGACACCAAAAGGGAAATGCAGCATTGGAGGAGCACGGATACCAAGCCCAAGGAGTGAGTACACTGTACAGAGCAGCGGGTGGGAAATACATTTTTTACATTGCACAAAAGGAAGAAGCAATTCAACATTAAAATAACAGCAAACAACTGACAGGAAGTTTTAACTCAACAGATTCTTCTGAGGAATAAGTGCTTTGTGCATTAAATGGAACCAAGTCAGGGCAGGTAACGCGAGGTTCACATGATATGATAGCAGCCTGATTATGTCCTGACGCAGATGATGTACGGTCTTGTTTTGGGTTGGGAACAAAAATGAATGGACCTGTTGAACATTTTATCTCACATAACACACAATAATGGACACGACAGAAAAAACTAGCATGTTAGATTTTTTTTTTTTAAAATCTAGTTTCCTCACTTCTGTGAGTTAAATGAATGTAACTTATATAATGCCTTTCTACTCGATTTGAGTCTCATTCACTCAGTCAAACACACATCTAATTTTCACACACTTTAATGGATGCACTGGGGACAATTCAGGGTTCAGCATCTTGCCCGAGGACACTTGGACATATGGACAGGAAGAGCCAGGGATCGATCCATCGACCTTCTGCAGACGACCTGCTCTACCACCTGAGCCACAGCCGCCCCCATGCATGCAACTTTACACATAACAGAGCCATAAACTGGCTTGTTTACATTCTTTTCCTGGAAATCACAAGCTAGTGCCTCCTTCCGATGACATCGCGCACGTTGTAAGAGTCAGCAAGCATGACGGCTGGAGGAGGAACATGCAGTTGTGTCTGTCAATTCTGAAATTGGAATGTTTAATGCTAGATTATGTAATGTCCTAATCTGACAGACAAAAATATTGTGTCTGGCATAAGGTATAAATATATGTATATATATTTAGTACATTTTAATAAATAAATACGTGGAAGGGCAATTGGACAATTTATCTTTAAAGATGGAGAAGCATTGGCATATGAATCCCAAGTTTCAGAGAGCAAAGCAGCTTTTTTAAAAGCAATTTCTCTGGAATTCCAGAGCCATGAGAATATCTTTATATTAATATTATCAGACCTGTTGATCCATTTCTACCACTGATGTGGTTGTGGGTTATTGGGTCATGGGGGGAGCACAGTAAGCAGAGCTGCCAGGACCTCTTTCTTGCCTTGACACCTGCTCCAGCACTTGTGGGAGAATACTGAGGTCTTCCCAAAGACAGCAGAGAGAAATAACCTCTAGTGTGTCCCAAGTCTGACCCAAAGATTCCCACCAGTTGGAAATGCATAAACCACTTAAACTGGGTCTTTGCTGCAGAGGAATAGCAGCTTTGCGCTGAGCCCTTCTGAATAATCAAGACTGATTATTAGACCTGTAACAGATTAAACAGGGAAGGCAATAACAAGACACAGTCATCAGAGGCACTTCAGTTCACTTTGCTGGCATTTATTATCATTTATAACATGATATCAAACTTAGAATGCAAAATATAAAGGCAGAAATAAATCTAGTTGACACATTCTGATAATAGTTTGTTTTCATGTGTCACTGTTGTCAACAGCTTGAATGACTAATTCAGTAAATATTTGAATCATTATTTTTCTGCCAGCACATCAGCTGAATAAATTACAGATCTATAAATGAATTTTCTCTGTTCAGATTTGCCCTCTTCTTACGGGCCGGTTTTCTGTGTGTTTGCTCTCAGCGCCAAAGTCTCCAGGTGAGCGG
>VUQJ01000143.1:0-11483 GCA_015108635.1 Andinoacara biseriatus
AATATAAAATGTAACAAAATATATACACTAGAATATACACACCATACACTTACTGTGTACACTTACTTGTGTGTGTGTGTGTGTGTGTGTGTGTGTGTGTGTGTGTGTGTGTGTGTGTGTGTGTGTGCGTGTGTGTGTGTGTGTGTGTGTGTGTGCGTTTTTGTCATAGTACCCACAAGAATTTAAAACTACTTTCACCCCTGAATAAAACCATAATTTCCAAAATGAACTGCATGTTTTATTCAGTAAGACCTGAAACCAGAAACTCAGCAGGAGGCTCACAGACTTCTTACAGCCAGAAGAGACGCCCCCTGCTGGTCATTAGAAAGAACGCAGGTTTAAGCTTTACTTCAGAAATCAAAGCTATGTCTATCTTTTGTGTACTGTCTGTGCTCTGCTATCACATATATTGGTGCACACCACACACCGTGAGAGGTCAGCCAGGTCATTTTCAGTTGGAAGAAGATGGCGAGCAGCGGCAGGGATACATGAGTCAGCTTAAATCCCATGAAGATAACCATGTTTTCATTAATCCAATAATCAGAAAACGAATCAATACTAAACTAAGATCAAAGCTAGAGGTGGTGACCGAAGAGAGGGAAGTGTGGGCATCATGACTGGGACATGACAGGTAAGCAGTAGGTGATAGATGAATTTCATGTTTCAAACCTAAAAAACCTTCACAGAAACCCCATCAGCGTTTTAGAGTCAGCAGAGGTCTGCAGCCAGCAGGTCTCACCATGATGCAGTTGGCCTTGCTGACGGCCCAGATGTTGACCCTGCAGTCCTCTCCTCCTGTGGCCAGCAGGCGGCCTGAGCTTTTCCCCAGAGCCAGACAGGAAACTGAGCTGGAATGAGCCTCAAACTCCTCTGTACAGCAACACGGGAGGGACAAATTCAGGTCGGGCCGCACTGCCAGACAAGAAGGGTGCAATAATCGTCTGAATAATGTTTGTACTCACGCAGGCGCCATGCAATCTTGGTGGTGCTGGCGGCAGCCATACTGGTCATATTGGGACACTGGCTGCTGTGTTTGATGACTGGACCCCGGCTGAGGTTAATTCATGGGATGGACATCAGCTCCTCATTTAGCGCATTAAACACCTGCAGCAACACAACGTAGTGATGAACAAAAGGTCCTAACTGTAAATTCTGGTTTTTAAAATAGTTTAAAACCTTCTAAAATTTACTAAAGCATCAACAAAATATGAAGAAACAAGAACTATGACATCAGTCCAGAACATCTGTGGTGAAGAGATATCAGCTGAAGTCAAAACAGGACCAGGCTGTACATTCACGTGATACCACTTTGTACCAGAAATTGGTCCAGTGAGTTGATGTGACCTTTATTTAACCAGGTAGGTTATTAATAACAAATCCAATGATGATCTGGAGAAAAGCCAGAGCCTCTTTATGAAATATTAACAGTTAGAAACTGCAGTAAACAAACTGCTGGTACTTCTGGCACATTTAAATTACTACATCATATCTATCATTTCCACAAGTGACACATCTACTGCAGGACGTTCACTTTCTTCCTCTGAGATTTTGTTTTCATGTTTCAAGTTTTCTTCTACTGAAGAAAAAGACCTGAATACCTTTTCCAAAAAGTATGATGTAGCAACCAAGTTCCTCCATTAAATTGTGCAGGTGTGTGCAGGTAAGTAGTTTATACCTGTTTAACCAAACTCTCTTGGTCTCCATCTCAGAATGAGCAAGAATTCAGACAGACTGACTTCTGAACTCTCTGAGATTATTTCTAGGTGATCTGATGGCTGTGGATACTGGTCAGTAACGATGACTAGCTGATAGATCAATAAAACTATAACTTTGGGCCAAACATGACAAAAATACTGTTATTTTCACATCCTGGTCAGTTTGACTCCAATAAACGTTTTTCTTCAGTCTAATCAAGAAAACACTGATTAACATTTTTCTTCACTTTAGCAGCATTTACTGCATTAACAGGAGCCTGAAACATGGGATACATATTTATCATCATCATCACCCACCAAACCCTTATTCCCGCCGGGGCGAGACCATGGATCATATTGAGAGATTAAAAACAAAAATCCACACTCCGTAAAATAAAAAAAAACCTTCGTCCGTTGAGAATAGAATTACAATGGTTTTATTGTCATCATACAGAATGTACAATGAGATTGGAGCGTCTGCAGACTGAAACTTTCTGTTTTTATTTGCTTTATCAGAAACAGGAAGAAACTAGCCGACAGCCGCGCTGATGGTCCGAGGATCGTTTGAGTTCAGATGTTTGCTGTCCTGGAGCTTCAGCTAACTTCAGCTAATCTGATTAAGCTCTTCATTAAGATCATTAATCTGCAGACGGGCTCCGTTCAGACTGACAGCCCGACATTAAACACCAGAGGAGCTCCGTCTGCTCGCCACATTACTCCGTTAAGTCTGACTCCGTGACAGGTGGTGACCTGACAGGCCCGCCGTTATCGAGCTCCGGGCTAACTTTAGGCGAACACTGAGGCCGGTCCGCGGCGTCAGCAGCGGCGGCTTCCTGCCGGAGCTGTGACCGAGAACACGCAGTGTACCGTCGGGCAGCTTACCTCCGTCTGTCGGCTGCGGCCGGTCAGCGGTAGACAGCCTGCAGGTGATCCGGTGATGCGGCGGCAGAAACCCGCAGACGGCCCCGGTGCTGCTCGCAGCTTAGCAACTGAACAACACCTCACTTCCGCTAACGTCACTACGTTTTTTAAAAACAACTTTACGAGAAACGATGACGTGACACGTCATGACGCAGTTACACCCGGCGCCATAGACATATGCCCGGCGCTGAAATCAGTATCGGTGATTATTCCGGTCCCTGCCGGTCGGTGGCGGTAATGCACCTTTAGGCTGTTTGCCACGTGTGAACGGTCGAAGGAAGAAGAGGAAGCAGGAAGTGTTGGTCGGTCTCGGTTTGTTTGTTTGTTTGGTTAGAGAAACGCGTCCGTCCGTCCGTCAGTGACACCGGGACCCTGTCGTGACGCTCCATGGCGACGGTGGACGTTGAGGATGAGAGCATCCTGGCGTCCATCTTCAGGGAGAGCTTCCCGGACAGCTGGAGGGAGAACCCGGACTTCGCGGCCTACCTGTCGGAGCTCAGCAGCTTCGGGGTGGAGAAGCTGGCCCGGGAGCCGGAGCGGCTGGCAGAGGAGCGGGCTCAGATCCTGCAGCAGACCCGGGAGCTGGCCTTCTCCAACTACCAGACCTTCATCCGCACCGCCGACTGCACCGAGCACATCTACCGGGACTTCGGCCGTGTGGAGAGCAGCGTGTCGCGGCTGCTGGACAAACTGCCCCGCTTCGGGGAGAGATGCAGGTCGGTGCTCCCGGTGGAGGAGAGTTCACTTTCAACAGGAACAAAATCACCAAACAACCAACTCCGGATTAAACATGAAAATAACGATTAATCTGCGGCTCTTTTTTTTCTCGATTATTCTATTAATTTGCGTTCTGTAAAACTTCAGAAGTGTTAAATTTACTACAATTTTAAAGCTATCCGTTCATTTTAAAGCTCACAGGATGAGCTGCTGAAACTCAGACTATTTTTCTCTCCACTACCCGGCAGCTTGCCGGTGTTGTGCCAAAAAGTGATCGGCTGGCACAACACCGGAGCTCCACGTAGACGTAAAAGCCATTTATAGCAGCGTGGTCAATAACTGACTGTAGTATTACATCCTGCATGTAAGTACAATAACAACGAAGGCTGCAGCTGCCAGCTCTGATCGAGCTGCTGCGCATTTTCTCGTTTATTCGAGTAATTTTCTGTCTGCTCTGCAGTGCTGAGATGTTTAACCCTCCCAAATATTCACTGCATTGTAATTTAACACCAGCGAATTAACGAGCGTTAATGAAAGATAACGAGTAACACGTGGGTTCTTACTTAATGGTGCGCTTTCTCTCTGAGCTTTGGGGCTTGTTTGTTTTCAGGGGTTTCATGAAGGAGGCGGAGGACATCGGAGCGAGCCGTCGGATGAACAGCCTCACGCTGAACCGCCACACGGAGATCCTGGAGATCTTGGAGATCCCTCAGCTCATGGATACCTGTGTCCGGAACGGCTACTACGAGGAGGCTCTGGAGCTGGCGGCGTACGTCAAGAGGCTGGAGAAGAAGCACTCGTCGCTGCCTGTCATCCAGGTGAGTCCAGGCTGAGGTGATGGAGATCAAAAACTAGGTCCACAGCTGGAGCTAAAACCAGAGTGTGTTTGGGTTTTTAATCGCTCTGTGGACGACACTTTCCACTCATCTTACTTTTCCCCAATAAACAATAAACTGAAAAAAGAGCAGGTTAATTAAGCTCCAGATTTTGGAAAAAGGAAACAAATCTAGAAGTGTCTTTATTATCATCTCGGTTTGCAGGAACTATTTAGAACCTGTATGGAACCCTTGATTTAGACACATTGAACATCTCAGTGTTTATTAAGACTCCAAAAATACGATTTCAGCCTGTTTTAGTGCCACCTTTAAATGAAACTCACTAAATATTCAATATTCATGAAAATTGTTAGTTTAGCCGGGCTCTCTCCAGTCTGGTACCCAGAACAGCTGATCAGCCCTAAAGGAAAACCGTTCTTTGATTTTCTGTTGTATGATATTGAGGCCAAAACTTCCAAATAAAGTAAAATCATCTCTGTGAGTCAGCGCTCGTTCAACGAAGAAGAGCTACAAAAACAAAAGTGGATTAACGGTAAATAAATATTCAGAGTAAACGGACCCTCACAGGTCACTGCTGTTCTCTTCAGCCAGCTGTTGTTGTGGAGCTATAAATAGAACTGAATTCAGTCGAAGAGCAGCCGTAGTGTGAATGCAGGCTGATCCGAGATCAGTTAAACTGCATTCATGTTGTGGGTTTCTGAGCCCTCAGGCTGGAAATCGTTGGTTTGACCATAAAATGACAGTCGAAAAAGCAGAGCTTCCGAACCGAAATGTTTCAGCTCCTCTAACCTTTGACCTTCTCCGTCTTCAGGGTATCGTGCATGAAGTGCGTCAGTCTGCTCAGCTGATGCTCAACCAGCTGTTGCAGCAGCTGCGCAGCAACTCTCAGCTTCCCGTGTGCCTCCGTGTCATCGGTTACCTGCGGCGCATGGACGTGTTTACGGAGGCGGAGCTGCGGGTGAAGTTCCTGCAGGCTCGCAGCACCTGGCTGCACTCCATCCTTGCCGCCATCCCTGAAGACGACGCCTACTTCCACATCACCAAGACCATCGAGGCCTGCAGAGTGCACTTTTTTGATATCATCACCCAGTACAGAGCCATCTTCTCTGACGAGGACCCGCTGGTGCCCCCCGCCGGTGGCCTTGTGGCTGTGAATGAGGGTGCCATCTTTCACGGCTGGGTGGTGCAGAAGGTGGCGGAGTTCCTGGAGACCTTAGAGAGGGACCTGCAGCGGGGGGTGGGGAGCCGCCTGGACTCCCTGCTGGGTCAGTGCATGTACTTTGGTTTGTCCTTCAGCAGGGTGGGGGCGGACTTCCGCGGGCAGCTGGCTCCCATGTTCCAGCGGGTGGCGGTGGACACGTTCCGCGGGGCCGTGCAGGAGGCGGTGGAAAAGTTCCAGGAGGACATGAACCTGTACACACTCATCGCCCTGCCCTCGGTGCTGGGGGGAACCATCCCCTCCATGGCGCCCACCCCCCAGCCCGGCACCCTGCAGCCCCCCATGTCCCTGCTGGACTTCCAGCCGCTCGCCTGCTTCCTCAACAACATCCTGACCGCCTTCAACGACCTCCGGCTCTGCTGCCCCATCGGAGTGGTAGAGGGTGTCACCAAGTGCCTCGAGGAAGCCTTGAAGATGGTAAGAAGCTGGATTGTTGGTGTAATCCAGATTAAAGTCTGACTGGCTGGATTACCAGATGTTTATGGTATCATTTTGGTTTGTTTTAAATCAGGTGACCCGTCAGATTCTGGTGTTTCACCGGGCGGAGGAGACGGCCTTCAGCAGCCGGGAGAAGGAGCTGTTTGTGCAGTTCTGCTGCGCGTATGCCGAAGACTTGGTTCCATTCCTGAACCGCTGCCTGCAGGTCCTGTTTCCTCCGGCTCAGCTCGCTCTCATTCTGGGTGAGGACTCGCAGCATCATGGAAAACAGTGAATGACTGATGATGGTTAAAATCCTTTTTCACGTTTCAGCCTGTGCAGCAGAGTCCGGTCAGCTTACGGAGTTTAGTCTGGTTCTGTCTGAGACTCTCGTCTGTTCTCCGTCTCTCTGCAGGTGTTCCTCCCACTCAGCTGCACAGGTACGGCAGTCTGGGCTCCATCGACCTCGGCGCGGTTCTCAAGCCTCTGGCCTTCGTGCTTCCTCAGAAGGAGACGCCGTTGCCGCCGTTGCCGCCGTTGCCGCCGCTGCCAGAGGTCAACGTTGCGGCTGAACTGAGCAAGTTGACGTTTGACGCGGAGCTCAAAGAATCAGCTGCAGATCCAGACCCGGCATTGACCCGGTCCAGTCTCAGAGACTCAGAGCCGAAACAGGACGAGGAGTAAAGGCGGGGATCGGGGGATGGCCTCTCTCTACACTAAATGATTAAAATATTTTTCTATATGTGAAAAAAGGCTTTAATGGTCTCATTACTTATTTAAAGGTTTACTCAGCAGTTTGGAAAGACAAAGTTCCTGTTAGTCTTTAATGACCCGTTTTCCATCGGTGGGGGAATCTGCCTGATTTTAGCTTTTTTCTGTATCTTGTCTCAGACTCCTTAATCTGCTTTTCCACCGCCGGGGTTCCGGTGCCACTATTTCCACCGTGAACGCACTCTGTGCGTGACCTAAAAACGGGTTCAACTCGGCCCCGCAAGCTAGCTGGTGTCGAACCAGGAACGCGTGACGAAAGAAGGGCAAAGTGCGTCCCTGTCTCGTAATCGCTGTGTGTGTTTCCCTCTGAGCTGCACGCTGATGCTGCAGCAGTTTGTGTGAACCATAAAATGTGATCGCAGCACAGCAGAAAAGTGGGAGAACAGCTTCCGTGTTCAGACGAGGACCCGCCCACACTCGTACGTAAAGGAGCGGTTCACGAGCGCGTTCTTAAGCTTTTCTCCGGTTCTTCAGGAACAGCACGAGCACCGGAAACCCCGGCGGTGGAAAAGCCCTATTAGTGTCACATCTGAGCACCTTTTTGTTGAGGCAGCTGGGAGTTGTAGTCCATCTGCAGCGTCTGATTTGGATTTCTTTAAAAATGTTTGAGGGTTACCTGAGAATCCCGACTGTGTCTGTACAAATAAATAATGGAAACAGATTCACTTTGATGTCACACTCAAAGATTTAATGGAAATTAATAAAGATAAGATATTCTGATGAGTCTCGTATTTAAAAGACCACACAGGACTACACAGTTCCCCATAAGTGTTTCCAAACCATCCATCAGTCTCTGAGCAGATCTCCACCTGGAATATCGAAGATAAACTCCAGGTCCTCCACCTGAAAGCCGCCACCATAACCTGAATCTTTTTAACCTTTAATGTCATTTATTTTTTGGTGAGTAACCTGTAATAAACTGGAGCTGGTATTCTTCAGGGGCGTCCACGCAGGAAGTGATCTGCTTGTCATGCATCGCTTTGTAGTTGATGGTTGGTTGCCTAGGTAACCTAATGTATTTACCACCTAATGCCAATCGAGCGTTTCCTTCATTCTCATTGGCAGTCGCCTCGAAGCTGAGAGAACTTTCATTTAGGACCCGCCCACTTCGAGTCGCCAGCAGTAGCTGAACATCACTGAGTTTTTCACGTTGCCGTGCAGCCGCTCGTCTCTTCCGCCGTGGACGCCCCTTTAGAAGTGCAGTGGATGCTTGGATGTCTGAGTGTCCATGAACGCACCAGCAGGTGGTCCGCAGACTGTCCCTAATTATCTGGAGATGAATGATTGAAGGATGAATGATTTGGAAAATGACGATACGGTCCGTTAATTTGAACATGTGATCTGTGTCCTCGCCATCTTCACTTCTTCTTCACAAACTTCCTGCGGGCGGCGTTGGGGTTGGCTCGCCGCCTGCCGGCGCCACACTGGCTGTCTCTGATCTGCAGGTTGGCGGCTCGGCTGTAGATGTCGTTCTCGCAGAACGGCGACGCTCCGGCCACGTAGTCCGGGTTAAAGACGTCTGTCTTCTGGCGAGCCTTTCGGGTCAGCCTCTGCTGGGGGAAGCGCTGGTCCTCCACCAGGTGGGGGTTGCTGGAGTGTTTCCCCCCGTGAGGCAGAGGCAGCGAGTGCTGAAACACAACACAGGAGGTTTTAAGACCTGATACAGAAAACGTCAGACCTGAAAGAAGGACTTTTTCCACCAGACTCAAACGGGGCCAGGCAGGTAGAACCAGAACCGGCTTTGCATCTCACCCGGAGCCCGCGGGGGTTCAGCACTTTGGGGTTCTTGGAGAAATGCATCTGCACGCTGCCATCCTCCCTCAGCGTCACCGCCAGCTTCTTCAGAGTTCTGTTCCCGCAGTGAGGACAGAAAACTTTGTTCATGTCGCTCGTCGTTCTGGAATTTAAACAGTTCGGGAAAAATCGGTTATTTTAGACAATCTTTAAAAATGCGTTTGTCTCATGAATTGTGTTCTTTGACGTTTTATTTATGTTTACTGTATTTTGTTTGTATTTAAATGTATTCGAGCAGCCGGCCGTTCAGCCTGAAGCAGGTTTTCGTTTTGCTCACTTGAAGCAGGCGTGACATCTCAGGATGTGGTTCCTCGCCTGTTTGATCACCATCCCGTTCACCGAGAGGACGTGAAGTCCGATCTGAATGAGAACGTTCTGGAAAACAGACGAAAACGTTTACTCCAAACACATCATTATCATCACAGTGCAGACAGCTGACCAATCAGGAGAGACTTTTAGACAGAAGGTGACAAACAGCGCTCCGCCGTTACCTGCATGGCGAAGTCGGTCGTCAGACACCCGACTCTGACGTCAGCTGGAGCTGTCCAATCAGCAGAGTCCATCTTCACTTGTTTGATGTTACTGGGAGTGATCCATCCTCCTCCATCATCATCATTCTCTTTCTCATCTTCATCTTCAGGCTCGTTCTCTTTGTCTTCGTCCTCTGATTGGTCCTGCTCCTCTGTGTGTGCTGAGACACCGCCCTCTTTCTGTAAACACACATCATCATCACCATCATCATCATCATCGTCACACTGAGGACACAGAGGAGGAAACAGTTTAACCTGGACTGTTTTCTTCACTCAAGGACTCATTTTGGAATCTGATGTCGTTGCAGCGCCGAGCCTGCAGCTGCCTGACGTGAGGAGCGTGAGGATGGGCTTGGTTTAATTATTTTAGGGTCTTTATCTTACAATATAAAGCTCTTTGAGGCCACTGTTGCGATTTGGTTCTATACAAATAAAACTGAATTGAATTTTCAAAAGTCAATTATATGTGAAAAAAAAATGAATCAGACGAGTTTTGCAGCTATTTTTGGTCTTGAAATGTGTATCTGCGTCGGAGCCTCTGTGTCCTCTGAGAGCAGATGTTTCTGTACACACAGGAGAATCCTGCTACACCCAGAGACGCCTACACCCATCAGGAAGTCCTTTAAATATGTCAATGAGGTCCACTGCAGCAGGAGTGTGTAACGAGTCTGCCACTAAACACCTGAGTTTTTCTACTCTTTGGTCTGCATGATGTCATAGAGGAGATATTCTTGAAATCTCAGGCACACAAGCCCCACCCACCTGCTGTTTTTATCATCTGTTTCAAAAGGGGAGGAGCTAAAACAATTTGTTTCAGATGGGGGAGGAACTGAGGCCCAGAATAACCTCAACAAGGATAATTTGGGACTGTGACTCATGCAAAGCTGCTCCAGGACTCACCAGTAACCCCAACAGCGCGTCGTCGAAGGTCGGCAGCGGCTCCCTCCAGAAGTGGAAGCTGTTGAACTCGTCGCTGTCGCTATCCGACTTCGTCCGCGTGTCCGTTTGTTTCTGTTCGGCGTTCAATTTTAAAACCTCTGCTGGACCCTGACAGAGCAGCAGCCATAAAAGACACACAGTGTTTACCCAGATGTTAATAACGTGCTGCCTCATTCCAAACATCCACCCGTCCATCACCTCCCACCTATCCAGTGCTGGGGGGCAGCAGTCTAGGCAGAGGCGTCGGGATAGTCCTCTCCCCCGTCACTTCCTCCAGGGAAACTGAGGAGTTTCCAGGCCAGCTGAGAGATACGTGTGTCGTGGTTCTGGCCCGGGGCCTCCTGGCACAGGACCACACAACTGCTGGGCTCAGAGCTGGAAGCTCGTCATTGGCTCGTTTCATTATCTCAACTTCTGCTCTTGGTCTCAAAGTAGTCAGAGTACGAGCCCGTTCTCAAGAGGCAGAACCGGTTTCATCGGTGGAAATCACAATTAGTGTAACATCTGGGTTTCTAACCATGATCGAGAACCACAAGATTCAGGAAGCTGGTTATCGAGAATCCCTGCAATTCACGGCAGAAATGTTCTGAGCAAACGCAGACATTCCTGTGAGCCAGTGAGCAGCTACCAGGAGCATCACAAAGGTCTGTGCGAGGTGAGGCAGGCCCAGGTGAGGCAGGCCCAGGTTTTTCGTGTGTATCGCATCATAAATACAGCGCGACAGAAAAGGTCTGAAGAAAATGGAGCTGAACACGAGCTCCGAAACAACATCTGAATAAAGTTGAAGTTTTAAGAAAGAACATAAATAATATTTTTGAAGCTGCTGAACCGAGTCTGGTTTTTCTGATCACTGTCGGCTTTTTTTTCTTTGAGTTTCTTGTTCTTTCATTCCCAGCATGAGTAGATGAACCTTTAGGTAATGAATCTGATTTCATTACAGTGCTGTGCAGCACAATCCTGATCCAGCCCCCCTGGAACCTGAACTGGATAAGTGGAAGCTGTATGGAAGGACTACGAGATCGAGGTGCGTCTTTGTTCTCACCAGTAAGCCCAGCAGCTCGTCATCGATGGGCGGCAGCGGCTCCCTCCAGAACTGAAAGCTGTTGAACTCGTCTGTCGCGTTTGGCGTCTTCTCTTCCGTCTCAGTCTGCTGGATGTTCGGACCGTCTGCTTGTTTCTGAGGACACAAACGCACAAACTGACGTGATGCGGACTCACTGCACGCCGACCTGGCGGCTGAAACGAGCACTGGCCCCTCACCTTGGAGGGAAAGTGGAACCCTGCGACGTTCAGCGGAGTCTCTGGGTGGCGCTGTGTGCTCTGAATGTTAATCTGGAACAGAAAATACCCAGTGGTGACGATCTGTGTTTGGAAACAGGCTAAAGTTAAAGATAACCAACCACAGCTGACTGTGACAGTGGCTTCAGCCTTTCACAATAAGAGCACCCTGTTATCCAGCTTCACCCTCTAAAAGCTCTCAGAGCTCCAGGTGAGCTGGACAAGTTACCGAGTTTTTAGGCTGTTAAGGTCACCAGACTTAATCATTAGTTATTATTAATCTCTGTCTCTCTTCCACAGTGTGTCTTTTGTCCTCTCTCCCCTCAGCCCCCCCCCCCCCCCCCAGCGCTCACCCTGCCCCCCCCCC
>VUQJ01000144.1:6964-31131 GCA_015108635.1 Andinoacara biseriatus
AGCAAAACGTTGCTAGATGGAAACTTTCAGGTAAAAATGAAAGAAGTGACTAACAGTGGAGTCCTGGAGGCCAGCCTAATGCAGAGGGTGGTGCAGTTGTGGGTTCCTCATAACAAGAGGATCCTGGATTTGGAAGGGCCCTTTTGTCTGGAGTTTGCCTGTTTTTTCCCCACTGCATGTGGGCGTTTTCTTCTGGAGCTCCGGTTTCTCTTGGTACCAGCTATCCTCACCTGCCCTTCCCTTCTGGTTAGTGTGGCCATTCTTGTCCTAGTTAACTCATCTCACAAAAGAGATTCTAAAGCTCAAATAGTTTCACTTCCATTAAAGGCTAAAAAAAAATGTCACTTGGTGAAAGACGTGTTCTGAAGAACTGAGGCCTGATATGACCTTAAAAACAACAGCATTAAAGTTTCTTATTTACAGATGACGCACAGTCTAGACCCTGAAAAATGTGAAAAAAAATGTGTCCAGCTCCCCGACACTGATAGAGACCTATGCAAACATCTGTTTTTCTGTAGATCTGCAAAGAAGCAACAGTACAATAAACACAATAAGGTTTAATAGCAGTCTGAAATAAAACAAAATGAGGGATCAATGTTTCGGACTGGAACACTAAACAAAGAAAAAAAAACCAACTGTGTAACACAGAGGGACTATAAAATGTCCAAAATAGGATGTCTGTTTGTTGTCAAGTCAGCGATTTCAACACTTTTGTCTGAACTTCCTCTTTGTTTAGTGATATATAAAGTTTAAAGTTTCAGAAAAAACCCACACAGTTTTAAAATGTATTTGCATATTCTGACTCATCACTTACTCTCAACGTATCTATGCATTGACCATTAGAGTCTTGTTCCAGGTCAAAAACGTCAGAGAACTGCAGCTCCACCTGAAAGTGGGAGTCCACAGAGATGGTGTACTGACAGTTGGCGTTCTCTGCATATGAACCAGGCCAGGAAGGACTGGATATGCCACCTCTGTTCTGCCCTGACAGGTCCTCATTGCAGCTCACTGTGTTGAGGATAAGAGGTCACTGTCATCACCTTCATTTTAATGAAAATAATCACAAGTTTTATACAATCAGTACCTTCCCAAAAATCTCCCCTCTACCCTTCCTTTGAAAACTTCTGCTTCCTCTATTTTCCCATTTTCACTTCTCCCTTTGTGTTTTTGTCTTGCTTAGACTTGTTAAATCCTGATTCTGTGGGAGGGAATTTGGTTATTTGTACCAGTGCAAGTGTGGTTGTCCTTGTCCAGGTGGTAGCCGTGGCGGCAGGAGCAACGGTACCCTCCGATGAAGTTGTGACAAAACTGGGAGCATTGATTGATTAGGTCATCCTTGCATTCGTCAAAGTCTAACAGAGGGAATGAGCTAAAGGTTAGATGCAGAAAAGCATAAAAAAAAAAGATTCCTTTGAATGAGATGATAAATCTGACCTACTGTAACATTTTTTGAGTGATCAAACATGGCAAATATTTGCTTATCTCAACAGATTATAAAAACAGAATCTTTGACATCCAGCATTTTTAGGTGAAAAAAAAAAAAAAAGAACCAGTGTTGGCCACAGTTTCGCATCAGTTCTTCTGGTTTGTGTTCGAGGTGTTACATGTGGAAGAAAGTTTTCACCAGAGGAACAAGAGTCTGCTCACTGATACTTGACAGGGTTTAGATGAGACATCAGTCACGGTAGTGCCGTCAGCACCTTTCCACTGAATCTGAAAGTCTTGATGCGTGACACATGCTAGCATATCATTAAGTCATTTATTTTACCAACGTTTAAATATTGTGTCAACCTGTTTTTGAAGTGCAAACAAAAATAATAATCTTGCATGCAGATTATTTAACCTTATATTACCTTTAATCACACAAAAATATCAAATAAACTGCACAAGCTGAGCTCTGCCTGGAGATTTCTCCTCACCTTGGATGGTATAAAAGCCTCTAAAGCCGGTGTGCCTCTTGGTGTTTGAGAAGTCTGAGTGGAATGAAAGGGAGAGGCAGCCACCCGGGGAGGAGAAAAGTGACGGATTTATGGTGGTCTGAAGCTCTTCAAACTCCTTTGTGCCGCACAAAATGTTAATTAATTTTCCATCTGAAAAGATCTGGGGGGAAAAGGATGAGAAACAAAATCAGAATATAGTATGTAGAGGGTATTAACGTCATTTAATAACCTTCATGGCCTCTCACCTTCACTGCATCGTTTTCACAGTTAATGCTATCCTCCAGGTCCAGGTGGATGAACCTGATGGAGAGGGTGTGGCCTTTGGGGGCACACCTGCTCCAGTTTAGGCTGGCATAAGGTAAGTATCCACTGGGATAACCTGGAGACTCCACCCATCCCAGTAGCATGCAGTAGGTCGAGTGGAATAGCAGGAGAAGCAGGAGACTGGGGGAAATGATGCAAGAAATAAAGAAAAGTTGAGAGAAATATAAATTATGTAGTTGGATGTCAGAGACAGAAACTCGATCATCACTCCTCCCTCAACTGTTTTGAAAATTAAAAAGAATCCAAACCCACCTCGATCTTAACATCTTGTTCTGGTCAAATCTCTTCTCAAATAAAGCCTCTCAACATGTCTCCTTCCCCTTTTCGTATTCATTTATTTTCCATTTCATGTTTTTCTGCTGACCCCTTCCTCTCTCGCTCACATTTTGCACCCGTAAGCGTTTATAAATCTATTCGTAGATTATTTTTTTTCGTGTGTTTGCAGCAACCAAAGAGAGACTGTAGAGCAACAGGAAGACGAAGTGAGCCAAAAGGTTTTTTTGCAGCTTTGCGCTTTTAAACTCGGCACCGATTCTCCTCCAGTAGAGCAAACGCTGTTTAAACAATGGCGTTAGGGTGAAAGGAAAAGGCGTAGTGGATGAAGGAAATACTCCTTCATCCAGTTAAGAGTGCCAAAATCAGCACTGTGTCCTGTAGCTACAGTACGGAAACCCATTTACAATTTACGTCGCAATGAGAGGGCTAGTACAGGAAGGAAATGCGAGACACAGAACGGCGAAGAGGGGGGGGGAGAGACAGCAGATGAGGGTCACTGGGGCTTTCCACTGTGTAGGAATAAAAAGACATGAGAAGTAGGTAAAACCGAGTGAGGAGGGGGAACAAATCAGAGATGAGACGTCAGAAGGAGAGTGGAGGCAGAAGATCCTGAGCAGCGACTGTGTGAATATCAGAAAAAGAGAGACGCGATCGAGAGCTTTGCCAGGTGGTGGTGTTCTCTGACATAAGAGTCAGAAACGTCAGGTTTAGGCGCACATTTAAAGGAAGCGGGCACTCACAGGTTGGAGATTTTTCACGAAGGTGGAGGACTGTACTTGAATGGGATACACATGGCTGAAATGGACTGCGAAATTAATCAGCACAAGACTGACAGTGGGAGATGCTGTGATGGCTGCAAAGCAGGTCGGTCAACACGACAATGTTTCATTTCGCTTTAGTTAACGAACTTCTTTACAGGACGCACAACATTCTTCATGTACTGTATTTTCATTACCAGGAGTCTAATACAGAACTCTGTTTCATCCTATCAGGAGAGTACATGAAGGCTGAGTGTGATGACACAAAGAAGACAGAGTGTGCCGAATGTGAACATGGGTCCTACACAGCCTCGAAAAATTACTTGAAAAAATGCCAAACCTGCAAGCAGTGCAGTCCCAGTAAGTTACACAGATGCACACACAGCATTGCACATAGTCCTAATAGATCATTCAACAAAACACAGAACCGCAATCCTTCGCTTGTCTAATATAAATAGAAAAATGTAGAAATATAAAGTATTTATTGTAACTATACGATTCAAAATACACCAAAACTGGGAGTGCACAGTAATGATGTTGCAGATTGTGAAAGCCTCTAGCTGTAATAATATGCGTAATTTTGCTGTTGTTTCTTCATGTGAACGCAATCACAAATCCACTTCCTTAGCATCTTCTTCTTTCTATTTTGATGTCACTGTAAAGTCCAAAGATCTGAGCTCAGTTTTACCTTTAAACAGCTGACTTAACCTTTCTTAACTCGCATTTTTAAGACAGCAAAGGAACTTGCTTCAACACTTGAAACGTTTCATAGCGCAGAAACTGTGTGTTTTAACTGTGTTATTTATGTTCAAGTCACTTTGAGCTGCAGACCAACCACCCCATCCACACACACACATACGAACACACACACATACACACACACATGCACTTAAAAGCAAACACACACAAAAAAAAATCTCCCTTTCACTCTTTCAGGTAACCATCAGCGGACATCAGTTCATTGCTTAGCTACAAATAACACAGTATGTGAGTGTGAGCCAGGTTTCTACTGTGAAGGTTTGGATTGTGATCACTGCAGGCCTGTGAACCGCTGTCAGCTCGGTGAAGGGGTCAAGACGCCAGGTAGCCTTCCGCTATAAAATTCATAATAAATCATCATTTTCTAGAGTCATCACTTTCTTGACATCTTTGTGCCGTGCAGTCTGGTGAGTAAAATAACCCTGCATTTCATTTCTACTTACAGCCAGTCGCACAAGCGATGTAATCTGTGCTCCGTGTGAAAGGGGGACCTTCAGTAATGTATTAGATTTCCAGTCACCCTGCAGACCTCATAAAAGGTAAGACTGCATCGCAGCTATTACTGCTATTATTATTATTCTTAAGAAGCTGAAGGACTGTGTGTTGTAAGCAGACTGTGAGTGACTTAGTCATCCATTGACACAGAGCAGAAATGAGTCTCTTGGTTTCAGTCGGCGCCCTCAGTCTACAAACTCGAAACGTTCAACATCCCACATCCCACTTCCTACCTACTGTAGCTATATTTCATCCAGACTGTAAAAAATTGTTTCCCAACCTTGTAGTTTTTTTAAAACATTCCTTTTATAGAGATTTTGTAGGACAAATATGTCCAGATTTTTTTTTTTAAAGATCCTTTAACCTGCCATTGTCTGTTTATTTATTTCTTGAATTTATCTTTCTCAGATGTGAGGAGTACGGAAGAGTGTTGAAAATTCCAGGAACCAATAAAACTGATGCAGTTTGTGGAGACTTCAAATCTCGTAAGTCTTGAGTTTTATCTTTGTTTGAAATCTAGTTTAAAAAGTGAGCTTGTGTGGTTAGCGGATGTGCTTATGCTGAGTGATTCACTGAGTTCCTGTTGACGTGATGTTCCTGTTACATGACCTATAATTAAGAAGGGAAGTCAAAGATGTACTGATGAAAAATTCCTTCAGAAGGAGAGAATAATGTAAAACACTTCACTGTAGTTGGTCTATAACAGGAGAGGGGGTTATTACGTGTGATTTAATGAACTGATTTAAATGTTTAGCGCCCTGCTTCAATCTCACTACATCTATAGTTTGTTACTGAACCATCATCTTACCTTTACAGCCATGAAACCAGGTTTTTAATTCAAGCAGCCACACAGCTAGCCAGCATAAAGTGACCAAATTCCAACAAACTCAATGTGAGACAGAGAATTTAATAAGTATAAACAGAAGATAACATTTGCTTTTATAAGTTTTTAAGCAATCACTTGCGTCAGCTCCTCGCCATCTTTGTGTCCCACTGAGGATGCATCCAAATATCAACACATTTCTTTTTCAGCCACGTATCTTGTGAGACTTTAGCAAATCCAAATGTGAGACAATATTTCAAAATGAACAGGTGTCACTCTAAGTCAGTGGCTAAAATGTGGATGAGGGTCTTTGCCGCATGATTTGGTTCAGTTCTCAGGAGAAACATTAAAGGTTCAGGCAGGGATCGTTTCAAGGCGCTGACAGAGAGAGCGCCGTAGTTGTTAGGTCATAGTGTCCTGTGGTCTGTAGTCACATCAGTGAGTCTGTGAGGCTTTACACAGATGTTAATGCTGGCCTGTTAACATGCTGACATTACACAGGGGTGGCTGTAGCTCACGAGGTAGAGCAGGTAACCCACTGATCGGAAGGTCGGCAGTTTGATTCCTGGCTACTCCGGGCTGCATGCCAATGTATCCTTGGGCAAGATACTGAACCCTAAGTTTCTCTCCGATGCAAGCATTGGAGTGTGAATGTGTGTGAATGTTAGATAATTAAAGCTTAGATACTCATGGAAGTGCTTGTGTGAATGGGGTAAATGTAAACGGGCTGTATAAGTGCTTTGAGTGCTCAGACAGAGTAGAAAAGCGCTATATAAGAACTAGTCCATTTACACAGGTATAATGTTTACCCACCTCACCGCTTTAGTTTGACATTTCACAAAGTCATTACTGTATGTGCAAAAAACCACTAAACACAGTAGAACTCAAGCTGATGTCCATTACTTTTGTGGGCATTTAATTCATAAACTATTTGATAAGTATTGACCTAATGATGATGAGAGACAAAAAGCTAAAGGTTTACCAAAAACAATCAAATTAATCACCACAAATAGAAAGATTCAAAAGCACAAACTGAGCACAACGTTAGTTTTGGAAGGCTGTAGAGCTGAGCTCAGCCCACAGTCCTGGCAGATAGCAGCTGGCCTGAATATCAGCACACATCAACTGACACTCTTGTATAGGGCGTCCTATTCAAGCTACTTTAGCCTGCCTTTACTTGCTGCTACAGTGTAAGCCATTTTGCAACCCCAGCTCCCCCTTTTCATACTCTCGCTGACTGAATTTATGGGATGTTTGTTGTAATTGATGCCAGTTTTGTTCTGTGAGGGGGTCCTGCTGCTGTTCTTCTCATGTTAGATTTTCCCCATGTGAGGGTGAAAACACAGAGGTCCCAGAACAGAGCCACATGCCCAAATATAAGCAACAGCATATGAAAATATTCATTTTCTTTTGGCTATTTATTTTTTTGACTGACACATCTGTCTCATGTTGGTGTCAGCAGACACCTCTTCTGAACATTCATATTACCATGGTGCTCATGTGGCTGAAATGATTTTACACATGCGTCCGAAAAGCTTTCCTCAGTCTTATTTCTTTTCTTTTTTTTTAAAGCAAAAAAAGATATTGTTTTACCTTAACACAAAAACAAAAACAAAAAAATACCCATCAAAGTCAGTTCTGGGAAGGTATGAAGCCACATGCATTGTTTAACAGGAAGTGTTTTTGTGAAGCACACTGAAATTTGAGCAGCTATAAAAAGACAGTTGGTGGTGGTGGGCAGAAAAAAGCACACACTAAGAATAATAGAAGTTTTTTAAATATCTAAATATACTCCAGACAGTGAATCAGGCCAGCACATGAGATGATTTTTTTAACCGGCTGGCTGGGGCAATACCGGGGGGGGGGTTGAGTGGATTTGCTGAAGATTTCCAGTATTTATCACATTTTAAATGTAGTCATATTAGATAAGATAAAGTCTACTTTCAAGTTTCAGAAATTGCACATTTTTTTTGTCTGAAACAGTTTATTCCATTAATTGAGTCAGATAGGTATCGAAACTCACGCGTAAGCCTCATGTAAAAGTCTAAATTTGACTAAAAGAGGTCTGATTAGAAATCAAACTTACCTGTTTTTATAAAAACAAAAATCCATTGACATAAAATTATTATTTAATCAAATACGTTTAAAAACTCTAATAGCTTATAACTGCTCTGTTACAGCTGTATTGCTGTTATGATTCTGCTGTGCAGGTTGTTAGTGGGTGCTTCAACATATAGTGCTGGCTACATATAATCTATATATTTCAACATAACATTAACGTGTCTTCAACATATAACTAGCAATATGATTAACGTATTACTTATTAATCATATTTATACAGCACATTTAGACCAAATGCTTAAACAAATGCTTGGAAGAATTTATGGTTTGCCATTGATGCATCATTTATTGTTGTTTTATCAAATAAAATATACTGAACAACGATGTTTTGGATGTACAAATTCTTTACCTGTACTGTGGTGATTATAGCTGTTTATGGTGGCATGTCACCTGTCACATGTCTCCTTTGACCGAGCTTCCTGTGAACAGCGAAATACAAAAGAATTTTATAGAATTTCTCTGTATTGTAATAAGAAACTGTGAGGAACTCAAAAATGTAGTTTTTTTTTTTTGTAGTCAGTCATTTTAGTCACTACCTTATTAATGAAGAAACATGATTTGTAATCAGTAATCACTCCCTCCCACATTAGGTTTCCCAGAAGTTATAGTATACTCATGAAAAGCTCTTATGCAATCAGGTGAATAACATATTTCAGTTGTATTTTGGTGCCTTCAGGACTTTTTTGTTCTGCTTTTCAGATTGCTCTTGGATGTTGCCAGCAGGCCTGTGGTCAGGATTTGTGCTGACCGCAATCGTCATTGTGTTACTGCTCATCCTGTGGAGAGCAAAATGCAAATCGTACAGAGCAGGTGTGTACAACACGTCATTTGGAGGGGTGTGTTTGTGACTTTTTCTCACACTTTTGTTCTCATAATTGTATTAAGTGTTGCTGAAGAGGCGACAAAACAATGTGCACGTAAGCCCACCCACTGGCAGTAAGTCCTCATGCTTTTAGCTGCAACCGTGAGAGAGGATTGGCTTTGAAGTCTTACAGTTGAAGGTCACCGCTTATCTCTCTCAAACATAACCTCCCACTGTTTCCTTGCAGTGTATTAATAACAAAACCTAAGTGAAAGGTAAAATTAAATTTGCAGACCGGATTTTGGCACGTTATAGCCGATCCTGAGCTCGTTCATGTAACAAGAAGCGTCCTTTTTTTTCTTTTGCTAAAAAAAAGGAGGCGATCTAGTTTTGCTCTGACCGATTTAAAAAAAAATAAGCACTTAAGGCAGCTGTTAAAAAAGCTTTAGCAAACATGACTGTCTCGATGGGGAAACCACATCCTGTATATATTCAGGCTGACACCGTTATTTGGTTTAATGTGACGCACACTTCGCGGGCAGCCAGCTCATACTGAGAAACAGGTCCTATGTATGTGGCACAGTCGCATAACTTATTGTTTTGGCTACCATTGTATTTCACTGACATTTCCACAGAAACAATGTGCTAGTACTGGAAATCATTGTAATCACAGAATATAGTTATTGTCTTTGAGAACAAGTGTGCTGTTTTTGTTAATCTTACAAAAAGATGTGTGTATGTGTGTGTATGTAGGTGTGTGTGTGTTTCTGTGTGTAGGTGTGTGTGTGTGTGATATATCATGGTTTTTACAGTCATGTGGGCTGGGTTTACAAACGATAAAGTTCACTGTGAGGCTGATTCTCATCCAGTAAGAGTCTTTGGTTTATGTCTGTAGTTTCCACCTATCCTGCACGTGAATATATCAAAGGCTCATTTCAACAGAAATTACTAAAATACAAGTTTCCTTTCTCATAGTCTCATAACATCCTGCCATTCAGGCAGTTTCAGTTTTATCTGGTGAGGTTTTATGATACTTATCTTTAGGATTTTTACTGACACCACGGTACAGTAGGCAATCTGAAGATACCATGTGTTGATTAGTTAAGCTCAAAGTTTTGATTTTTTTTCTTCCCATGTGTTTTTTTTTTAAATGTGATATGAATTGGAAGTTTCTCTCTGCTCAAAAGTGTTGTTTTTTTTTCTTATTGCTATTGCATTTGGTGTTTGAGTTTCAGAGTTATAGTTCTAACTTTTATTTATTTATTTTTTTACATATATAATCATCCTTTTTAATCCACTTTAGCTTCAGATATTTCCAGACAGTCTTTGTTTACTTTATTGTAGTTATTTTCAGTGGAGTTTATATTGTTTAAAAATAGCTTGTATTAGGTTTTTTTGTGTTAGTTTCTTTTTATAAAATGGTCAGTATTAGTCAGGGACACGCTTTAGAGCAGGTATTACAACACAGGCAGTAGTCTCACAGTCATGTAGAAACCCCCGTCTCATTAAACGTGTCTCCTCAGGCTGGTTGTGTTGACAAAGTTGACAAAAACCAAAAGCAGAGACGTTTCATAATAGCTTCTTTTTTCATGAGGTTTTTTTTTTTTCTTCAGTTACTTTAAATATCGTGTTTATGATACATTTTCTGTGTAGTGTCAGGAACTATAGCAATCTTGGTTTGTTTGCTGGTATCTCAGTATACGGTAAACTAACAGACTCAAAAAGCTGACCCAGAACACGACAGAGTACAACATTTACACAGATAATCAAAAGATAGTGAAGGGTCAGTACTCTAGTGGTCAGTGGCTGGTGTGTGTTTGCATGACCCTCTGAATTTTTTTTGGTTTTGGAGAGATTGTAGTGCCACCTAAAGGCAAACTAGCGCAATTATTAATTTTTTGAGGTTTGAGAGCACCAGGTTGAAATGTATTATTCTTTTCTTGTGTTTCGTGGTGTCTGTGTCACAGCTCGATCCAGCATTTGTGTTACTCCGGTGGCTGTGGTTCCCATTCCAGCTGAAACTCCTCCGGAGCTGCCTTCTCACTGTCAAGAGACCTGCAAATTCCCAATTTTTAACTCAGGTGAAGAATCACTTAATCCACTCCAGGTTTTCATATTTTGTTTTTTTTTGGGTTGGGTTCTGGGTTGTCACTCCACATGCGCTCTTAGACTTTATCATAATGATTTACAGTCTGAAAACAAGAATTGTACAAAGGAGGTGACAAAAAAAAGCCTGGAACAAATGTGTGCAGAAATACCAGAAAAGTAGATGTGGATAAGTCTCCAACCATTTCAAATTAATTCAACACCTAGCTGAGACTGTGGAATTAAGACTGTGTATTTAAAGAGGACTCATCTATATTCCATGCATGCTTTTCACAGCCCATTAAGCCTGACATACATCACAGCTCACAAAGTGCAAAACCATGTTTCCTGTGAAGGATAGTCACACTTAATATTGATTTTTATCATCCTCCTCAGATGATTCTCCGGTCATTTGCAGCATACAGGACAGCCTTCCTATAACTCCATTGAAGGCTTCAGTTTCATTTGCTGAATCCACTCTGACAAATGGAAATGCAGATTACTGCACCAGCCACTTCTTCAGGTCCTACTCTGAGCCACAGGAGGATGAGTACTGTGGGACATAATCCAATGTAACGGCAAACTTTCTGGAGCTCAGTGTGCCTCTCTGGATTGGAGATACTGCGAAACTTCCATCCATCTATCCTCTTCCACTTATCCTGTGCAGGGTCATGGGGGGGCTGGAGCCTATCCCAGCTGACAAAGAAAAATAAAACTTTTTGTACCAAAAAGATTTCCCCTTCCAGGTGCCTTAGAGGTTATTTGCTGCCACCTGCAGGACATTCATGAGAACTTCATCAAAAAATGTGACATTTCTGTGTTGGAGAACTTCACAAGAGGAATCAGAAGACTTTGCAGTCTTCAACTTCACAGCTGTGTCCTGTTTTCAGAAAAACTGAATTCCTTTTTTTACAACAATCCTATAAAAAAAAGACTAAAACAAACCAGAAGCTGGTATATCCTACGTCTTTAGAGTCTAATAAAAACATCAATGAGCCAAAGTGATGCAGTGGGCGACATCCTCTATCGCCCAACATTCTGCTGCTGTTAGTTGTATTTTTGTGTAGAAAAAAAAGCAGTTTAAATACATTTCAATAATATTTTTAAGTAAACAGATGTAATACACCTTTTTCTGTTTTTAAAAGATTCTTTATGGGAACAAATAATTTCATTGCTGATATGATAGTGAAGCCAGAATATTTGGGACTTTTCCTTGGATATGTTAGAAAAAAATACTGCTAGCCTGATCCTTTTAATGTAAATTGTATGTTTTGACTTCGTCTAATTTAACTTATACTGTTATACCAACTTTAGCCAGTAATTCAGGTTTGAATGTTTTGTATTTGTAAACCATTATATGTATAAACACACTGAAGCAGGTTGCCCTTTTTGCCATATAGAGCAGAGCAATAAATAGTCTGCTTCAGATGAGTTTGCAGTACTGTAAACTGCTGGGTTTAGAAGAGAGAGCTGTTAAGAAAGCACATGCAGGAGGCAGAACTGGCAGTGCCTGCTCTTTAGCAGCAAATGCATGTATTTTGGTGCATTCGCATTGGCTGCAAGCCAGCATCATGCAGAAATTGAACCACAGAGGTGGAGGTTAAAGTCTGGCTAATGACCTTTAACCTCCTGCATATGCCTGCATTTTGGTCTTTTGTTATGTTACCAAGTCTGTTCAAGTCTGTGTGAAAATGGCTTTAGATTCAAAGCAGCAACACCACACACACCAATTTTGTAATAATTTAAGACAAAGGAGAAAAACATGATAGATATATGACTTGTTTATAACATTGTGCAATATGGGTAAGGAAGTTCAAAATGTTTAGAGTCATTCTGATTCACTGGGCTCTTTGTCTCAGAACAGAACAGGTTTTTTTCAAAATATTCTTGATTATAATAAAATTCTGTAAAACACAACTCCTGTACCGGCTACTTTTATTATAGGATTATTCACTGTAAAACTTTTTCCAGCGACTTCAATCAGCCTTCTTGAAGACTTGCCTGGCTACGATGCCTTGAACCCTCATCTCCTGCAGATAGGAGGTGGAAAAGAGAAAACATGAGGTGAGAGGGTGTAAATGACTAGTGAGAATCAACAAGAACATTTGGCACATCAAAGAAGAGCACAAAACTGGCATTGTATCCAGAACCCCACCACCCACTGACCCCCACACACACACCCAACCCCCTTCTCATCCTTTGACCTCGTAATCCATCTTCCACTTTTCCACCATCTATTCATCTGGTCTTTTCAGCCCGTTCCCACCTTATGCTCCACCTCTTCATTAGTCCTTAAGTATTCCCTTCCCCTGCTTTGTGTAACCTCTAAAACCCACCATTTTAAGTCTTGATCCTGGCTGGCATTTCTTTCCCAATTTGCTCCCGAGTTTAGCATCAACACCACATTGTTTTCTCCTGACTACAGCAAAGGTCTTAAAAACCCTGTGAGAGCTTTTTTAGTGGAAGAATGCGGATTGTTCGAAAACGTAACCAGCAATGAAAGATAAGCTATGAGCTTTGACTGTTACGGAACAAAAGTGCCACTGAGCTCCTGCAGCACTTCATAAAGACGTGCATTCAGGGCTCCTCTGCCTCTTTTGTGAGCGCTCCTTTGTCAGGTCAGGGAGTTTCCGCTTTAGGCACATAAAAATTCCACAGACCTCTTAATAAAAACCTCTCCTCACAAAGATGGTAACAGAATTAGGCAATGAATAACTTCCAAAACTTGCCTTATTTGCATACCCTCCCTTATTTAGCATATCGACTTCTTCATCACTTCCCTTTACACTTTCATTTTCCTTGTTCCGTCTCCCCCTCTCTTGCTTTTTCTCTGCACTGGCCTCTTCTTCCCCTCTTTTTCCTCCAACCGGGCACCCTTACCAAATGCAGCTTGTCACCCTCCAGCCAGTGCGTCCAGCCTCGTCCCTCTTTCTCGCCTCGCTGTACACAAACCAGTTTGTCTCCATCCCAATCCACTGTAGTCTGTGTAACCACAGAGATACCGTGTTAGTGTGTAATGTAGCTCACACATTCAGCTTTCAGCTATACAGACAAGAAACCGTGCAGTGCAAAAAAGGGGAGACAGTGGTGCACGAAAGGTCACAAACCCTTTAAAATATGCTAAATCTTTTCGGAGAGGTGACCAATTTAGGATTTAGTCCACAGACCGGCATCCCGTGGCTTCCTTGAGAATTTCCCAGTATAAGTCAGAATTCATTGCTTCATCAATGAGGACAAGTCGTTTAGGCCTAAATGCAGTAAAACAGGCCCAAACCATGTTGTTATCACCACCACTCCCTTTGTCCAAACAGATAACATCTCATTTTATACCAAAAGGTTCTAGTTCAGTATCATCTGTACATGAATTATAGTTCAGCCTTCTGGTTTGTTCATGAGATCTTTAGCAACCTGCATTTGGAGAGCACCAATTTTCTCCTTGCATCCTTACGCACACCATTGTTCTTCTGATATTAAACTTAACGTGAACACTGTCAATCTGAAGGAGACTTAAAAGAAGCTTTTAAGTTTTTAGATGTTACCCTTGCCCCTGGAGTGATACTAGTTGGTTAACCACACCTGAGGAGGGTAGCAATGGTCTTTGATTTCCTCCATTAGAACACAGTCTGACTGAAGGCTGATGGTGTTCAAACTCTGAGTGTGGTTTTGGAACCTTCCCAGCCTTAAAATCATTTTGAGGAAACTCCTCTGTTTGGCCCATGATGCACATTTGAGTTTTTGAACATCAGACCGATCGTGTCCTTTGTATAAAACCTCTCGTACCAGATTTTCATGCAAAGGAGTGGCCACACCTTATCAATTTCACCTCTACATTAAATGCACATCATTTACATACATTTTTACACTGGGTTCTTTGCATCTGCTTTGACAATCAGATTTATTTAGAAAATCTAAAACGGTTCACAACCTTTCAAACACAGTTTCTCTTTTTCTATCTTGTACCTTTTCAAACTCATTGTGGAGCTGTTTCATGAATGCCACCGTGATTCTTAAGCTCTCATTTAAACAACAAGCAGTGGTAACAGAAAATCCCAGCAGGTGTGCTGACACAAAGCAAACTTTTATAACAAGTAATTATATAAGACCAATGTAATATCAAGTTAGTATGCATGTCCAAACAAGTCATTGTGCACATTTGGAAAACCCCAAATAAATACCTGACAGACACGGCCATCCACTGGCCCCAGGTCCTCAGTAAATTCTTTTCCAATAGTGAAATCCATGTTGAAGTTCTTGAAGGTGGTGAGCGTGCGGATTTTCATGGCTCCTGTAGCCGGGTCGTGGGTGATCTCTTTAGTGGGTTTCAATAGGCACACAATCTTCCTCAGAGCAAAATTAACATCTGAGAGAAGAGAGAGAGAGATTTTGTTGCAGTGGCTGGACTTTGATACTTCAGTAACGGGAATCTTTTGTCTCTCACACACTGCAAGCAGAGGAAACACACGCTGCGGGGGAGTGAATGGATGTGGGGTCATGCAAAGGACAAGGTGGTGATTTCATTACACTAATGTGCTGCTGCAAATGAAGATGGTTCCCATCATTAAATCAGACACTTAAGATTACTTTTTGAAGATTCCTAACAACAACAAATCAGTGATCATACAAAAGGCATTAAATATTAATGTTACATTGGTGTTTTTTTTGTTTTACTGATTATCTCTTACAAGAGACAATGCATTTGATGGTTATAATAATATAAAAGTATTGTATAAAGATTTTTACCTAAAGCTCCGAGGTAGGTGTCCATATTCTCCTGCTCCACCATATGATAGGTGCCGGTGTAATTGGGTTTTGCCATTTTTTTCCCGTTTTTTCCTTCCAATACTCTAGAAATCCCCGCTTTTCCTCCAGTCCTGTCTGGATCCCGCAGACCAGCTGTCTTCTGTGATATCACTTTCAGTTGCGCAACGTTTTGGATAATGAACCCGGATTTGACGGAAATGCGCGAAAAATGAGTGCTGCTTGTTGCAGTTTGTTGTTGGAGCTCGGCTATTGCAAGCTGCTCCAAGTGTGCAACTCTGGTGGTGACTCACACTTAGTATATGCAATCGTTTCCAGGCAGGGAGCGGGGTTTTTCTGCAGGACCAAATGCGGGGAGGGGCGGAAGTTCACTCATCTTTACTAAGTCTTTTCTCTGAGGGATCAGTCGCAGGCAGAGGCGGAGCTTCGGATCCCAAACATGCAGCGGGTGTGTCGATGATGCACTACATGTGCACTGGCAGTTAAGAAGCACAAAGTCAAAGCGAAGAGCAAAGCTGCAGGTTGGGAGACAAAACCTACAAGAGGAATATAGTGCATTAAGTTAAAGTGGGCCTACGGTGCTCATTTCCAGCGCCGTCTTTTTGTGCTTTGACCTATTAAAGAAGCTTTGCATGAATCACGGTTCCAAATAATCCTTATTTACTTTATACTGGGCCTTTGTGCAGCCCTCAGTTAATCATCTCACTCAGACAAGCAGTTTTCGCCCTTTGAGCCAGCTTTCTTCTGATTGGCTGCCTATAATGAAGGTCCTCTTCATTACAGGCAGCCAGACTTTATGAAACACTCAGAGGTTTGTCATGTGCTATTGTTGGTGTTTCTTTGTTGTAGCTTGCCAGCTGGTACAGCTGAAGGAATGAAAATATAGATTAGTATGGCAAAATCGCTTAAGACAACAGAAAATATTACCTTTAACTTTTACCTGAGGTGAGATGCAGGAAAACAAGTTTATACCTCAACGAGTGACACATTTTGAGAGCAAGATTGTGTTTCTTGTCTGGGTGAATATCACTATAAAGTACCTTTTGGTGTCCTCATCAGAAGCAATAAATTATTATTAAAATGTTACAAAATAATGACAAATTTAGATATTATTACAAATGTGGAAACACTGACACACAAAACAGTACAAGAACAAGTTTCTTAAAACGAATCTCACTAATTTTATGTCACCAACCCCTGCATGACAGGGTGGACTTTGTCTTGCATAGGTGCGATTTTACTTAATTTCTTTTCATATTTTGATGAGATGGTGATAATTTAGTAGTCCTTTGAACTTTTTTTCTCAAATAAGGCTCATAATGCTAAAAAGGTTCAAGATTGGTGAATTTTGTATTATCGTTTTAGAGCAATGAGTCCAGGTAGAGCAGAAACAGCAAGGTAATATTGGAAACACCATGATGCTTCCCCAGACAGAGGAAGAGATGAGATAAAGACAGAAACACTGGAAAGAAGAAGAGCATCCCTGAGCTCAGTGATACAGAGAACGGGGGAAAATGGAAAAAAAAAAGAGTGAGAGACGAGTATCCTGCTGCCGTAACTTGCTGTGGGAGAAATGCATCAGTACAATTGAGAGTTTTTTTTAAAGTAACATCCTTGTTTCTACAAGATTCCATCCATCCATTTGCTTCCACTTATCCTGTTCAGGGTCATGGGGGTGGGGGGATTGCTGGAGCCTATCCCAGGTGACATAAGGCTAGAGGCAGGGTACATCCTGTACAGGTCGCCAGCCTGTTGCAGGGCCAACACAGAGAGATAGACAACTATTCACACCTATGGACAATTTAGAGTGAGCAGTTAACCTAACTGCATGTCTTTGGACTGTAGGAGGAAACTCACACAGACACAGAGAAAACATGCAAACTCCACAAACCCAGAATCGAACCCAGACCTTTTAGATGTCATTCTAACTATGAGGCAGTAGTGCTAACCACCACACCACTGTGCTGCCCTCTGCAAGATTATGTTAGTCAAATGGCAACTGGACACAAGCAAACGGTCACACAACCTAAGGAAAAAATACAGGAGAGTTTGTTTTATGATACAATAAAGACCTTAGGAAGTGACTCTCAGAGAAGCAATTTGTCATACACTTATGAATGTTCATAATTATATTCTGTAATGTTCACCTTTGTTGAGAAAGCTCTTATAAAATTTACTCATGTCAGCAGTTAACACATTTTTGTCCATCCTGTCATCTCACCGTCCACCCTGTCATGGCACAGTCCACCCTGTAATTTTTCAGTTTTTTAAAAATAATCCAGTTATCGTCACAAGTTAGTAAAAGCTTTTATTCTGTCTCAGTCACTTGACCCGTCTACTCCCAAGGTTGTTCCAGCCAAACGAGTCCCCAGTACGTTACGTCTTATACCGAAGCCCCGAGGCCTGTATCGAGCAAAAGGGTGGGTGTCCAAACGAAGCATGCTGGAGGTTTCTTCCTGTTAAAAGGGAGTTTTTCCTTCCCACTGTTGCCAAGTGCTTGCTCATAGGGGGTTGTTTTGACTGTTGGATTTTCTCTTTAGTATTGTAGGGTCTTTACCTTACAATACAAAGTGCCTTGAGATGACTGTTGTGATTTGGCACTTTATAAATAAAATTGAATTGATATATATTTTTTGTATATAGAGTTAGCTATTTTATTTTATTTCATCCTTCCCTGTACTCTAGCTGCTGTAATATGCAAATGTCCTGTGTGGGATCATTAAAGTTTTATTGTATCTTTTATTTTATTAATATACCATGATTTGCATGGAATTATTTCATCTGGCTTTACAGTACCTCAAATGGAGATTTTGACAGAATTGCATTATTATGATAGAAGATCCTCCAGCCAACAGAACAGCAGGAATGCTGTACATCAAATGTCCAGTAGATGTCAGAACTCTTAAACGAGCTGTTAAATGGGGCTTCGTGTGATCAGACTGTTGACGAATCAGTTGGCCGGAAAGATTCGACACATTCACTGGGCCTCATTTTACCATCACTAAACAAGTTCCCAGCCATCCCGAGTGCCTTTTAAAAGGTTCTAGGTAGCTTCAAGTTTGTTTGGAGAGGAGATAGAAAAGCCATAACAGTCCTCAGTTTAGATTATAGGTTGTAGGCCAAGTGGAGGAAATATTCATGTAAAAGTTTTTGCTTTTTCATTAGTATTGATTTAATATTAATAAAGATTATTAGCCAAGCTGTGCATTAAATTTATTATGTTAGTTCAGTATGTAGCCCTATACAATGGTATGGCTCTGGGTCAGGTAGAACGAGTCTAAGAGGTTGTCAGTTCAATTCAATTTCAGTTTTAACTTTATTTATTTATTATTTATTCCAAACTATTTTTGTTACTATTTTCTTACAGTAATGAAGAAATTTTAGGAAAATATTTTAAAATGTCTATTTAAAACTTTAACTCATATGTATTGTTTTTGCAGTTATTCCCCCTTTTGTGGTGACAGTTTTTAAGTTTTGCACCTCTTCATCACAATTTCCTTGAACATTTAGCCACCTGTAAATTGATGGGACACAGCAAATAAACATCAGCCATATAAAAGTAAAATACTTCTCGTTACTGAATCCACATCTGAAACTGGGTAAAAATATCCACGTGCCGAACTAAAACTAAAACTGACTGCTAAACGAGATGAGATGAAAAGAAGTTGCTTCCATAAGTGTTGCGTGTCTTATCATGTTTTTATTCAAACAACAGGCATAACAAAAGGACACAGCACAGTAAGTGTACACGCAACCTGCCTTTATTTTAAACAAACATCAGCCAAACACTCATAGATGATGTCATCAGGTCAGCTTGTCTTTTAAAACCTTCATTTTATTCTGTGTAAGGGTTCAACTAAAAGATTTCTTTAACAAAAAAGAGCCTGTATAAATATAATAGACGTACTTTGATAAAACCTCTCAGTGTCTTCTATCTTTTCTTCACTGAGCCACTCTTCTTGTCCGACTTTGACTTTTTCACATCTTTCTTTCCTTTTGACAGATTCTCATAAACGTCCTCTTTGTTTCTGGAAAGAGCCGAAGAGAAAGCTGATTAGTGATTTCATCATACCCACCAACACTGATTACACAGATCTGTGAGAAAAATCAGAGAGAGTGGACGGATTAATGAAGGTCATGCTGCATGAGAACAGTTTAAACGGACCAACCAGCCATGAATCCATCACTCAAAGCTGTTGGCCAACTATTCGGCTCTCCAAGTGGGCCAAAGTTTACAGTGTTACAGTGAAGTGGCCAGTGTGTGTGCTGTTTTATCTTCCTAATTAGTTGATTAGAAAGTATCATACAGCATGAGCGGCACACAGCCTGGAGGTCACAACAACATGTTCAGACAATAAAAAAGGGAAATAAAAATGGCTTTATAATGTCTACTGCCCTGTTTCCACCTGCCATCCAATAAAGGTCCACTTTGTATTAAGTTATAATGATGGCTGCAAACTGTTTTTAACGGGATGCTTGTGTTTCAAACCGGTGAAGTGGGGGTTCGGAGAAGTGGGTATTCAGCAGCCATGGAGATGTCTAATAAGGCAGTGCGTGGGAAATATAGGATCCAGTGTTTTTTGGAGCCTCCAGTTCTGAAAATTGAAGCTAATAAAGTAGTGTCAAAAAAATTGCAGTTCCTCAAATGGCCACTTGGGGCCAGGCTTGTTTCCAACAAAAAGCTATGTGTGAGGTTTTAGAAAAGTGTCTATGTCCATCTTTGGTATACAGCCTATATGTTTGACTAATAATATCAGTTTCTCTGCTGTTTTGATTTTCAATTATTCCTTCTTATATCTGTCTCTTCCCCTAATATTATAGACCAAATCAGTTGAATTAAAGGGAAACACCACCATTTTTTCCCCTTTACAGGAGTGCCCCTGCACCTATAAAAAAAGATTGTGCAAAATCTTTAATAGCTCCAGAAAGAGCTCTGAAAACTGATTGAGTGTCGACTGAGTCTGAACACTGCAGGCCAGAAAATAAGACTACTATAACACACCCAAACAGAGATTTGAGTATTTTTGGTTAATGTAGATCGAGGGTATTGATGCACCATTTTTATATCCATTTCAAGATGAGTTTGAATGCCAAACACAAATTAAATAAAGACAAATGGTCAGATCAGCACTGATGTTGGGATAACCTGGTTTGTTAGGGACAATCAATAAAGAAGATGCCACCAGATGGACAATTTTGATTTCAGATGTAGACACTGCACAGAGTCTGGGACAAAAGGGACAACAACAACAAGAAACAATCAAACAAGCAACAAAAAAACCCCAAATCTAAAGTCTACTTATGTCAACTGAAAAACTAAACAAATGTCCCTCTCATAATTATTTTTACAGGCTGTAGCTGGAATATCTGAGAGCATGTCACTGACACTGTGCACTCATACATTTTGACAGAGGCACAATGCAAACTCTGAGGTCAAATAAACAAGACCCCTGTCACAGATTTTATGTCCATCACGTTAGTCTCCAGAAACCCCGTGGCTTAAAGGCACCCACTGTAAAACTGAAACGTTGAAGCTTTGGCTCACAGACCTTTACTGTAGGTCATACAGCTTTGTCTCGCTGGCCTGAATGCTATATATTGTTATACTACAGTGTTTATAGTATTTATATTTATGTTGTGTATATAGCTCTTATATTTTGTATATATTATTCATAGTCACATAGTATTTATATTGTGTATAAAGCATGTAGTATATTTTTTCTTTATATTAGTGTTAATTGCTGCTGCTGTAACAAAACAATTTCCTGCAAGGGATCAATAAAGTTATATTATATTCTATTCTATTCTATTCTATTCTATTCTATTCTATTCTATTCTATTCTATTCTATTCTATATTTCTGAGCTCTGGAAGGAGCGGCCAGGCTAGGCTACCCACACAGGGAAGTAATTCTGCTGATTCAAACTAGAATACAAACTACTCATTTATAATAAAACACTAATAATACTTAAATTCAAAGTTAAGCTGCATCCAAAGTACAAACTCTCCGACAGCTCTCTGAGTGTACAAAATGAGACTGCATTTCAGTTGTTCCTCCAGAAACTGCTGACGTGAAGCTGAAGACGGTAATTGATCATGTTTTTACACAAAAATAGGGTTGCGGTGTGAGATTTAGAGGAACAATGTGAGTGTATTTGGGACATTCAGTTCACAGTCTCACACACACAGGCTCACTCACTTTGACACCACCCTGTTCGCTGGTTGGTGTTTGACTTGGAGATTTCCATACTCTGTCTCGGTTTCCTGAGGAAGAGAGAGACAGAGACGTTTCACAAGTGACTGAGACAGACTTAGTCAAACCCAGAGAGTGGTCATGTGGCTGGGTAAGTCTGCTTGGTCGACTGCTACAGTTTGTGTCTCTGGGTCAACGTTGATCTTTCATAAGTGACTCTCTGACAACTTCTCCTTTTTTGTTGGAATTGAACTGATCTGCTGCAGAGTGTAAATCAGCAGTGAAAAGACCCATTCACACCCTCTTTTCTGTGTTTCCCCCAATTTTAATCTATACTTGAGCCACAAGTGATTTTTCAGCCCCTGTTGCTCACCATTGAGGCAGAGTCTTTGGCCTTGGTGATCTGTATGTACTCAGCCACAGCCAGGTAGATGAATTTGTACTGGGCTTCAGTCTGCACCATACCAGAGCGCTGCTCTCGCACCATCTGGATGTATTTCGCGATGTCAATATCAATGTCCAGACCTGCATGGAAAAAAAAACCATGTATGTTGAATTGCTTAGTTTTTACTCAACAGATTTACCAAGGACTGATCTCTTTAAACTGTATTTTTTACCTAGAGTGTCAATGCTCTGGATGATCATGTCAATTACCACAATCGTGCCTGTTCGACCAATTCCAGCACTGCAAGATTCACAAAAGAGGCAAAGTTAGTTAATTTTTCCAATGGAGAGACGGACGGCAGAAATTTGGACTTGCCACAAAAGAGAAAGCAAAGAAGCATTAATGATGCAAAGTCCAGTAAGTGTTCCAGTAAGCGGTGATACCGAACCAACATGTGCAGTGGTAGGATCTCCTCTATGCATTAATATGTCAGTGCTGTTCCTCATTTCAGAATTTGTTCGCTGTGAAAAAAGTCTGAACATTAAACAACTCTGACCTACAGGCAGCGAGGTTGTCGACATCAGCTAGCAGGCTCGCATTATCAGTACTGGTGTTTGGCATGTGAGATGTGTACAGTTTCATTATCTTAGTGCAGCATTTATCATGTCTTTCTTACATGGTCAAACTCAAAGTAAGGCTAAGGCTGGTCATAAATCAAAGTGATGCACACCATTATAGCAGTTGATCCTGAGAAGGGACTGGTATTAGAGGACTAAAATCCATGCAAGTAAAATTAGTAACTCCAAAAAAAAAAAAAGCTAAACTGATATTTAGTAGTCATTTATTTATTGACAATAACCTGAAAATATTTTAAATATTTCATAAATCAACAAGTTTGTTTAGGAAATGTCAGAAATGTGAACTTGAAGCTATAATATTAGTTACTGAGACAGGTGGGGTCAAGATTACCTGAGAGTAGTCTTTACTTGTCCTAACTGTAAAATATTCTATATTTAGATATCATCAGACTAAAAACTAAGAGAAGGAAACATTATTCTGCTGTATGCAGTCTCTATTTAAAAGACCTGTGTTGGGTAAAGTAGTAAAATCTTTATACTTTAGCCATGTAAAAACATTCCTCTGACATTCAAAAATGCTTGCATGGGGATCATATAATCACTTAACCAAAATCCACCATCTCTTTAAAGAAGCACAAGCAGCCTCAGCATCTTTTAAATCACTCGGGAAAAATTCCGGTAGGATAAACTGTCAGTAGACTTGAAGCCTTTTGTTTAGTTACTACTAATCTTAATCCAGAAAATGTGCTTTGTTTTAATCTTAAACCTCCAGGTATTATCACCAAATTAGGGATTATGAAACCCTGTGCCTTGGAAATAAATAAATAAATTGAACAGTGTTGCTTTGATATGTTTACAACAGCATAACAAATGCAGATGTTTTCCACATCACTTGCTAGTACGAGAATTTGTGAAGCTCAAGGCTCGAGCAACTATTCGCCATAAAGTGAGGCGTTTGGGTTCTAGCTGTTGAGTACCTGCAGTGGACGATCATGGGACCGGCGTTAGGGAATTCAGCCTGTTTAGTGTTTACTTGAGTGAGGAAGCCGAGGACACCGCTTGCCTCCTGAGGGACACCGTGGTCGGGCCAGCTGAGGTACTGGTAATGCCACACTTTACGAGAACGTTTTGGCTGAGAAGGAGCAAAAAAGAAGATGAAACATTTAGAAATATTTAGGTGTACAGAGATGAAGAAGTGCGGTGGGGTGAGAGTTTGGTGTTTGTAGGTCACCTGGTTCAGGGGAGCGATCTCCAGAACTCGGATTTTATAATCACCAGCTTCCCTCTCAGACTCACAGGTCACTACGTAGCGCCCCACCTCCTTAGTGCCCTGGAGCTCAGGCCAGTATGGAACGCATTTATTCTGCACAAAAATGAAACTTCACCTTAAGGTTCACTTCATACACAAATAATATCTCAGGGTTTTTTTCTTTTTTTAAAAAAAAAATAATGGTTGTCTATGTAATTATAGCATTTTTTAAAATTATGTTTCAGTTTTTAAATTAAAAGCTAAAATATTTTAGCTCTGATTACAGTTTACAGGTCTTTTTTATGAAGGACAACCATGGGTTGCTCAAAGAGGGAAGTACTAGCTTCAGGTGAAGCATGGTTTTGAAGTGTTTTCACACATGAACATAAATGGACCATGCTAGGAGAGTCAGGTCAGGGTGCTGCATGATGCTGGGTTTTCTCACATATGACACACAAAAGGGAAACTGTCAGCTTCACACACACTTTCTCACTTCTAAGAATATTTTTTGGGGGGAAGGGGGATGCAGACCGTGCAGGAGACATCAGACGCAAGTAGGTCAAAGCCTTATGTCGCCAGAAGTTCAGGACAGCAGGGTAGGAGTGAAAACCACTTGAAAATG
>VUQJ01000145.1:6154-22349 GCA_015108635.1 Andinoacara biseriatus
TGGTTAGAAACTGCTGGAGAAGATGGACTGTGAACATTAAGCCGGTGCAAAACCACATTAACAACAACAACCATTTCATATCCTCACATTATAGTGGTGCAAAGCCGTGGAAATAAGACTCCATCGCTCTTCTGGTGCAAAACGTTCACTTATTAGCTCCTGAAAAACAAGTGCTTTACTAACTTTTTTTTGGCAACCCTTCTTTCGTGAAGCTGAATAAAAGAAGTACCTGACACCACACGATTTCTATCAGTCATTAACACTGATGATGGAAGTAACTAATAAAAAAGGATCTCAGACGAACGTTAGAGAATATCAGCAAGCTCTTGTTTGTTTTACCCCCATAAATCACATTCATTCAACTCAGTTTCACTGCATATTTTTCTCCTGGTCTTCACCCCCTGCAGCTTCACAATGCCCCCATGTTTGAGAACCACAGTCATGAACTAGCATCCTGTGAGGGAATGGGAAATGACTAAGTGCATGATACAGTATGATACAATTGTATTTGCTTAAACAGAATAGAAAGTTATGCGAAGTAGCAATACATTTCAGCTGCAAATGTACAGCACCTCAGGGGGAATACCATGCCAATGAATCACAGAGATGCAGCTAAGAGCTGGCAGCATTGTCTCTGGCTTAATATGCACAGGCAGTGTGTACAAGGTCATTGAGGGATATTCACCACAACAGCTAGACGAAACATCCATCTCACTTATCACTGTATGTGTCACAGTGAATAATCATATTATGATAAATAGGTTTTCTTCCATTCTAACAAATAGAAAGTGTAGATACCGCGAGTGAATCTGAGTAAAGGAGTGAATGATGTTTGCAGCCATACAGTAGATAATAAATGCACATACTCTCTCTCACACAAAGAAATCTAAGCGAGCTTTTTGAAGCTGCCTGTCATCTCTTCTACTGCTATATTCCTTTATCCAGCAACTACTTGTAAAAAAAAAAAAAAAAAAAAATCACAGGCATTCTGCTCTACTTTCCACTGACTTCTGTAAATAACAACTCATGCAAAAGCAAATCTGGCGCTGCGAAATAAAACAAAACTAGCAAAACTACACCTGCAGGTTGTCAAAGGAAGACGGAGGTGATGTGCCAGTGAAGGTGTGTGTGGCACAAGAGAGCTTTGCACAAAGGAAGGAGATGAGCTAACATGAGCAAAAATATGCTGACATGGCTTTGGCATGTAGAAGGGGGAAAAATGGAAAGGGCCCAGCGCAAGCACTGACAAGGAGGAAGCCTATGTGGAGGTGAGTGGATTATGCTGCATCAATGAAAGGCAAGTCTATTTCTGAGCAAGAACAGATGGGGAAACAGATGAGGGAACCACTGGGGTGTCAGTTATCATCAGTAATGCACCTAGGCACTGATGCAACTTCCTTTGTGAGTGCTGCTTGTTGCCTGGGCCACTTGTCTCATGCAGCTTCTGGGCATGTAGTTTCCATTTGGGCCATGAATGGCCTGTCAAGAGTCAATAGCTTATCAAGTCATCTCTTTGAAAAGGTTCCAAGGTCACCCTTTGATTGCTGGCTAATCTGTAGCAGGATGTTTATAAGTCAGGCCCACTCTGACCTTTAGTCCTTTAATTCCATCTTAATGAACCAAAAGACAACAGTTAGAAGTCTGATATATTGTACCAGTTTACAGAATAAACACACTTACAGAGTTTTTTCCCATGTTTTTGCTTCGTAAAGGTTCATCTGTGAACAAGGATATTTTACTAGTAGTATAATGAAAAGTTAATATCCAAGTTTACATATGTGTTTTTAAATGAAAATACAGAAATCATCCTGCTTGCTTCATTTTCTGTTTCTCCTTTAAAGCAAATGCATAAGCTTAACAGAGAACCACATGTTGCAGTAGTAAATGTGGATTTTTAAATAAATCCCATAAAGAAAAAAAAAATTAAATGCTGATTAAACCAAAATAGCACAGAAATCTGTCGTGGTGCTGGGCCAGAGTTTGTTCGGTGTTTGGTGTTTTTCTGTATTTGTTGTATTTTTGCTGTGTTCCGACGTTTGTTTTCAGTTCAGATTCCTAGTTTGTCATAGTTTCTGAATCCTGATATTAGTTATAAATGTGTATTTCATGCTGGTTTCCCTTTATTGTTCTTGTCTTCTGATTCCCTCTGTGTGCTAGCCTTCCTTTATGTCAAGTCTGCGTTGTGTCGTGTTTGGTCTCTTCCTGTTTTATTTTGACAGTCCCTTGGTCCATGTGCTTTGTGTTTAGTTTGGCTTCCTTTGTCTTGTTAGTGTTATACTGTTCACCTGTTCTCCCCGGATGTTTCCATTTTTCTCCTTTGACTTCTGCATTTTTGTTTTCTGCAAAAGCCTCCAGTATAAAAGCTATTTTTGAGTTTAGCTCTGTACTCATGCGTCTTACTATTGGGTTCAATCTTGCCTGCCACACAGCCTGCACAGGACAGAAATCATTGCTGCACAGTAGGCTAGATAAATGCAACACTGGTCTGACATGTCTGTGGCATTGAGAAAAATGGGCCATAATAACAATATTAATTGCAAAACATTTATGAAAACAGAAAATTACCATCAATTTTTTATCCACCATGCAACACCATGTGGAAGGCCTCTGATTGGCAATGACTTAATTTGCCTGCATGGCGATGATCCCAAAAACACTGCGAATGTAGCAAAAGCATAACTGAATGAACGCTATCAGTCATGGATTGGCCTCCCCAGAGCCCGGACCTCAACAACATAGAAGGAGTGGGGGATCATCTAGACAGAGAATGGAACAAAAGGGATCCAAAGAAGCACTTTGAATGTTCTTCAGGAAGCCTGGAGAACTATTCCTGAATACTACTGAAAGAAATGACAAGAAAGCTGCTTTTCAGTTCAGGCTGTGCTCAGGAATAACGATGGTCACACCACATATTGACTTTCAAGCTCATTAAACTGTTTCCATCAGTTCCCCTCTGCTGTGGCATCAGTTTTCATCTTATTCTAAAGTGAACAGTGAAATCTGGTGAAATACAGTTTACATGGTTACATTTTAGCAAATATTGCTTCATCTGCTCATATTTGTTGTTCTAAATGCAGAAGTAATCACAAATATTCAAGCACAGTTCTGTTTACTGTAGAGGTATGTGAAGGATTTCTGTGTGTTTTTCTTTTGACCTAGTTATGACACTAAGTAGAACTGGCCTGACAACTGTCACAAATCACGTTATCTGAATAATATATTCACGTGTTTACATTTCTTGCATCTATTTATCCACAAAGACAGAAAAGGCATTCAGATGGTGTAGAAAAATTTTAACCATACTGCCCCTTTTCTGCCACCATGCTCCTCATCTTCTCCCTTGTCCCTTCCTTGACTCTCAGGCTGCTTCCCAGGGAACAAATGCTACACTTCATCTTCCAACACTGACGGCTTGACAGGCTCAAATTAGGTGCCAATTACATCTTTTTGAGTTACTTGTTTGCTGTTAAACTTAAGCAGCAGGCAGACATTGGACTGAGACCCCCAGAAGTAATTTCATATCGCAAAATGAGCCCAGAGCCCGCAAGTAAAATAATGTTGAAATGCTCAGCATTTGGGCTACCTCTCTAATTGCACTCCCTCTCACATTTCACAGTGTTTGGCTCTCTTACTTGTCGTAAGTGTGTATTTGCTAGGTAATGTCATATTAACTGGGCTGTCATTTTATCCAGCTCTAACAAAAAGTGATTCTCACAATTGAAAAAGGAAACGCAAAAGGCAAAAGATTACTAGCTACTTACCCTTCCGAATAATAAGGGTGACTGCTATAAAAACGTTGTTTTAGTTAAAACCTCGGCAGGTGTGTTATCAAAATGCTTAGATCAGACCCGACTGCATAACTGAGCGATAATACATTTACATGACATCCCTTTGTTCTAAAAAACATAAAAATCAAAGTGGCAAAGGTGAGAAAGGACAGAGAAACAGCTTAGACCTTTTCAAGTTAAACATGACCTTACCAGCCAGTGTTGAACTCGACATGAGCATCAAAGAAGCCGACGACAGGAGCTGTGGCCGCGTTCCAGCCATGTATGCGGGCTCGGATCAGGCCCTCCCTCTTGCTGTTCCTCACAATCTTTACTAGGCCCGGGTAGCGTTTGTTCACATACTGGTCCAAGTTGAATTTCAGCTCCACTGGAAGAGAGCAGATTAGAAAGAGTCCTCTTTAAGAGACACCCAAATGACAATGGGAAAACTTTAACAAGGTCCCTGCGGTCAGTGATTTTGTGTTTCTGAGATAAGCACAAGATGTAATGATTTTGGGCTAACCTTCCTTTAATTTCCCTTTTAAATTGTTTTACGATTAGGTTAAAAAATGTTTAACTTTAAGATTACACTTAAAGATAAATAGTAGTCAACAAGGTACGTTAAAATGCAATTAGTTATTTGTATTACTCAATGTAAAAGCCATTACTTTTCTTTACTAGGAATTCATCAGCAAAAGCAAGCAGCAGCATTGCTTTCTTAGCCAGCCCAGCTATCACAAGCGCATTTAGATCATTCCAGAGTCTCATCAAACACACACCTCATCTCAAACTTTAAATTGTATTCAGTGATTCATGAATGTGCACTTATCAGTGACTAAAGTTTGCCAGTTCAGGCACAGAGAGGGACGAGAGCTGAACAGAGTCCTGTCCATACCAGAGGCAAAAACACTTGATCACGCTTTGGTGACTTTATATTTGGTGCCTCCTTGTCAGTTACCTCTGCTAGCAAACAAATAAATTAGGAAAACATTAAATAAAAATAAAAATATAACTCCTTCAAAGCTGCAGTGTGGTGGGATGCACTGTCGAATGGGAGCGATGTACCCAGAACAAAGTTTATATAAGCTGAAAAACTGAGCATAAGTGGATACCAGAAATAAGACCCGAGGCATCAACAAGAAGAAGTGGGAAACTCTGGAATCCTGACACTGAATATGTCTGCTTGTGCAGCAAGCATTTAGTAACTACCAAGTCAAATATCCAAATGCCAGTTTTAGGTTTCTATGCTCTGTAAGTTAAACTAAAGCATTTTGCATATCAGTCTGTATTAGAATGAAATTTGGATACATTAAAAAAGGCTGTGAAATTCATTGGATTTATTACAGTTAATTAGACATAGTATGCTTAAATATGCTCAGATCCAAATTCTACATTTCCAGTTCTGAAAGTGTTAGGATGCTGTGTGAAGTGTAAATAAAACAGAGTGCAATCGTTTGTAAATCTCATAAACCCTCACAGAAAACATATCGCATGTTTAGACTGAGAAAATACACCATGTTAAGAAAAATATTAAGTCAATTTGAATTTGATTGCAGCAACATATCTAAAAAAAAAAAAAGTTGTTTACACTGTGTAGCATCCCCTCTTCTTTTAGCAAAAGTCCTCAAGTGTCTGGAAACTGAGGAGAGCAGTTGCTTGACTTTTGGGAGAGGAATGTTTTAAACTGGTCAAAGGTCTGGACTTAAGGCAGGACTATTCATCACCTGAACTCTTCTACTACAAGGTCATGCTGTTGTAATAGATGCAGATGTAGAGAGATGTACATGCATGAGGTTTAGCATTGTGTTGTTGAAGTGTCCAAGGCCTTCCTTGAAAAAGACACCATCTGGACGGCAGCATATGTTACTAAAAAACCTGCATATACCTTTCAGCACGGATGGTGAGTTTCCAGTGGAATTGGCAGCTTGTACATCTGGGCATCCAATATTGATTTTCAGCACTAGTGCACCCCCATACCATCAGAGATGGAGGCTTCTGAACTGACTGCTGATATCAAGCCAGATGGTCCCTGACCTTTATAGTCCAGAGGATGTGGAGTCTAAGTTTTCCAAAAACATGCATCTTCTTTGCATGATAGAGCTCCAAGCTGCATTTGTGGATGACACAGTAAACTGCATTTACAGGGATTTGTGGAAGTTTCCATTCTTTGGTTTCCATGACAGAATCATGCCTGTTTTAATGCAGAGCTGAAGGCCCACAGATCACGGGCATCAGATATCGATTTTTTATCTTGTCAGCCTTGCAGAGATTTCTTCAGATTCTCTGAATCTTTTGATGATATTATGTACTGTAGACGATGAGATATCTAAAGTACTCACAATTTCATGTTGAGGAGCAATATTTTGAACTTGTTCCAAAATTTGTAGATGCAGTTTTGTTGTAGATTAGTGAACCTCTGCCCATCTTTACGTGTGAGAAACTCTGCCTGTCTAAGATGTTCTTTTTATGCTGTTGCCAATTAACTTAATTAGCTGCAAAATGTCCCTACAGCTGCTTCTCTTTAGAACCACTTACTTTTACAGGCTTTCATTGCCCACATACCAACTCTTTCGAGCAGTGCAGTTGCCATCAAATTTGAAATGAGCTAAGAACATTTAAAATTCTGATGTTTTCAACATGTAAGTTCTACTGTGAATGAAATAATTATCAGATTCTGGTTTTATTTACATTTTACACAGCGTCCTATCGTTTTCAGGATTGGGTTTGTACATGGAAAACCTGCATGTCACGGAGTTCTGAAAAACTGAAAATAATCATAAAGTTTGAAGCTTTATGCAACAACACAAGAAGTTCTTACATGCGAGCTGAAGATGAAATATGTCTGATTGATTTCAGATTCTGCGCCTTTTCAAGCTCAGCCATCAAATCAGAGTAAATCAGTGCCACTGACCACGTTAACTTTTTTTGAACAAAATTTTAAAGCTCAATTTACTTCGGATGTATTCCTTCCATTAAAGAATCTTTTCGCGGACAATGGTGGATTTGATGTACTCATCAGAGGCTCATTCAAGAAAATCAGCTTGCAACCATTGTTGACCTGCGATAAAAATGTTCTGTGCACCAAGTTCCCAGCAGAATATTGCTTACTTAAAAAAAACTGAGGGCTTTCTCAGTATTAAACTGTGGCTGCACTGAGGGTTTCAAAGCAGGCAGGGCGCTGCACTCTAAAACATTTAGCCTAGTGGAATCCAAAGCATGACAAGGCAGACCGAAAAATCTCTACACCATTAGAAGATCAATACATCAAGCTTTGATCACTGATACCAGAATTTGCAAATCAAATAAAGAAAAAATTCCAATAAGTCAAAATCTGTAAAGTGAAAGCTGCCTGGTACTGGTCTGAGGGGACGAATGACTTTTTTGGAGGTAAACAAGACTTCAGGTGGTCTCTGGAGGACATTAACATTTCACAGTGGGTAACTGGAAAACAGTTTAAAAGTAAAAACCCTCTCTTTTTTTGCATCTGTATGAAGAGGCATTCATTATGAAGCAGAAAACTGAGTATAATCACGCTTTAAAGTGCTAAAGAACAACATATGGAGTCCATGCAACTTGAACGCAGGCTGTCATTCAAACAAAATGCATTCAAATCACATACTAGGATATTTAGAAATTCATGTCAATTGGTCAGCAGTTGTTTAATTTTATTAGAAACTACTGGAAATCGTAAGCTTCTTTCCTAGCTGTCTAATTTTCTGTGTAGATTTATAAAGGCATTTACTGTGTTTATTTGTATTCTAGTCGAGACTTGTCCCATGAGACGAGTTAAAGATTACTGTACAAGTTACTGTAGTCTTAAGGTGTTCCTTATCAAGTCTTTATCCCAACTGGATTATAATATTGTCTCCCCTCTGCTCTCCTCTCACAGATGAGGCTGGCTGTCATCACTGGAAACAAAGTTTGATGGGTAAACAGCCAGTTGTGCAAATTGCTGTCTGTGTTTCATTGGAGGATGGATGGCTGTTTGAGCTTCTCCTCTGGGTTACTGCTGAGCGTTCCACTTTCTGAGGGAGAGATTAATAAGGAAGCTTGTGGCACATCGGCTCTGAACAGCATCCACACCTAGCTTCTGACTTTAGCTCGCAACATAAATCAGCCAGCGAAAGTCTAAAAAAATGGCAGTCTAATCCCCTGTGTGTCATTGAGGAGACATTGTGAAGGATTGTCAGTAGTCTTTTTCTAGCTGAAGGTCTTAACATACAGTGGTGACTGCTGCAGGGAGAGAGGTTGAATTTGCTGGTATCCTACTGGTCCTCAAAGGGCGAGAGAGAATAAAAAAAAACATTAGAATTTAATACTAAATTAACCTGTACTCCCACTGACTGGAGTACCTGCAAATCCCTGAGGTTTTTTTTACCATCATTTTAATTTGATGATTTTGTCATTTTGTTCCTGACTACTTCGTATCGTCGGGTTCTAGATCTGTTTTACTTATTGCTTTTTAAAGGCACCGGTGTATTGACGTCTTAAGGGACCCCAGTCAAAAGCACCCAATTTTGGAGTTTATTAGATGCCCCTCATGTTTGCCATGGGCCCTTTTCCTTTCATTTTGTAGACAGACACAAATAAATTACATACAACTTTCCTAATAGGCTATTTGTAAAATGATCTGAGGTATGTAAGCGGTGTTTGCAATCCTTGTTAACACTACATTAGATGAGTAAGCATTAAGTAAAAATTTAAATTACCACGTAGTAAAAGAGTTTAACAAGGGTGACAAATAGTAAATAGAACTGCTAAGGCACAAAAAAGGAAGATGTAGTTTGAATGCTATTGTAGTTATTGACTGCGGCTTTGTCACTGCTCTTATTTTGACATTTATATTTCTGCTAGTTCCACTGCTGGAGTCGAAGCGATCATTTAGAACATCCCGACAAATTGGGATGATGTCACTTAATCCAAATAAGAAGAAAGTCTGCACACTGAAGTCCGTCCTGCTTCCTGCTTCCAGCTGCCCTTCCTCAGACGTAAACTAGGTCTGAGGAAGGGCAGCTGTGCCCCAAAACGTCATCTGGATTAAACTTTTGCTCCAGGAGACTTCGGTGTGCAGACTTTCTTCTTCTTGATATATATTTTTTGTTCCTGCACCCTCTTTATGATTCAGATGTGCGTGTTCTCATCTACTTAATCCAAATAAACCTCTACTGTCAAGTGACTTTTTCAAATCACTCTAAAAAAGAAAAGTCAAAGAAAAGATAATGTGTAAGGGGAATCCACGCTGACCACTGCCTAAATAACCCTCCAGTGCATTTACTGCCTTGTCATGTGTCACTCAACATGTGTCACTGCTGACACTGCTCTCACTGCTAGTTGCTTCAATCGTTCACCTCAACTGAAAAGTTTAACTTGGGATACACCCACTTCACATCACCAGCAGTTATTTCACCTGTCATCTCTTGAAGTTGCTAGTCGCTTCCTGTGTTGATGCCCCTTTAATGTGTCCCAGATGGTAAGAAGCATTCCATCCCGCAAGAGCTGGACTTATTAAAGTTAGACTTTTCCTCTTTCATCTACTTTTTATCCAGCTGTTTAAAGGATCCCAAAGTGATGGGTACAGATGAAAACATTGTGCAAATTTAATAATACCATCACGTATAATAATTTATGAATTATAAGGTCTGTAGGGTTTATCTTACTGCATTTAAATCAGCCACTGTTAGAAAACTGTATTGTGCTGCTTTGAAGAAACATTGACCTCAGCAGCTTAGTTCTGGTTGCACCAGTAGCAGGTTTCGGACCTGTGCAACAACGAGGCTCCTTCATCATCACTCTACCCTGCAGCTACAATCCAATAAAAGCTATTAGAGTGTAATAATTACTAGGCTTTGCTGGGAAGAAGAAAAGTTATGGGACTCCCTCTGATCCTAGCAAATAAAATGCTGGACTGCATCCATCAGGAGAGAGTTATGGAGCAGGGAATACATTTTAAAGGACTGGCAATGCAACATAACAGAGGATTACTATTCATCATACTACGAATTTTAATGAACACATTCTATACTGTGCAAGGAGCACCATGAATCCCTGAAAGACATGGAAGATTGTAGGCACTGCTGTGTTAAGGGTAGATGATGGAGTGTTACTGAACATCCTTTTGAACTGCAGTAAAGCCTAAACATTCACTAACATGCATCAGAGGCTCCTGCTTCCTGCTGTTCAAAGAGATAACTAATTGACAGTCTATTAAAATTAGCCCTCAAGATTTTCTGTTTCTGCTCCAGTAAGATCAGCCTCAGAACACCCGTTAGTTATGTTTTTGTCTGGCGAGGTAAAATGATCACCTTCAGCGGAAAGAGATTTACTTGTGCAACCCAAACTACAAGCCACATTCTTTTAACTCTAGATTTATCGACTAGTCTCAGACACTGATCCCTAAACGGGCTGCACATTGATCGCTTTCATCAGTCACGAGCAGAATAGTAAAGTTACAAAATGAGTAAACTGGCTCACCACAAGTAATGTGATGATGGATTAAATATTAAAAAAGGAAACTCGTGTTTATCATCCTGGCATGAAAGCTTCCAACTGAAATGCTTTCTGTGTTAGAGTGCAGTACAGTTCTTCACTGTGAGTGGAAAACGTTTTGTCAACAAACTCCAGAAATAATCTGTGCCGGTCACCCACCTCTCGTACATTTATTGGAATCTAACCCTTCTCTACCCCACCTACTCCTAATAACTGTGCATCAAATAATCAAGAATATTGTACTCCTTGTCTGCTGCAAGCAGTGACTGAAAGCTGTAAAAGTTGGGGCAGACCGAATGCTTTTTGACATAATTAAGAAAAAAACTCCTCTATGTTAATCTTTCAACATATTGTTTTTCAACTGAAATTAGAAGGAACTAGACTCCTGTACCTTCTCTGGGCTCTGTTTTCAGGGCACAAAGGTCAGCACAGGAAGTAAGAACTTGTAGTCCAATGGGTCAAGTACAGGAGTTTCTCCTAAGTGCACACGATTCAACTCCTGGGTTAAGACTAGTCAGCACGGACTTCTTTTGGCCAGTATGAAACATTTGCATGCCTTTAATCATCTTGTGGGAGGGGCTTAGAGCGGAGAGGGAAGAGCTGCAGCAGGAAAGCTTTCTATTTTTCAAAATTTTTTTTGTATATTTCTGCTTCTTACTTCACATTTTACTACAACAAATTCCTGTTCCTTAATTATTTCTTGCAAATGTGGAACCAATTCCATTCAAACAAAGAAAGCTACAGAAAGAAATAAATGAATTGAATAATAAATAGAACCTTTTTTTTTCCCCATGTGTGAGACAAATTTGTTGCCCTTTGTTAATGAGCACATCCTCTGTTCAGAAGCTCAGATCAGAGTTAATGTATGCAATGTTTAAAGCAATTTCAATATTGACTTGAAATTTATATTACAAGTTGTAATCAACATGGCTTTCGGTTTATATCGTGTTTTCATTATATGAATCATTAAGTTATCAATTTATGGTGGTATCTGCTGGAATTTAATACTGTAGGGCTCATTAAACCTTTCCTTGCTACTAACATTGTGAACAGCTAAGAGCTGGAGTCATCCTCGCTGACACACACACACACACACACACACACACACACACAGCCAAAGCTCATCAATGGGGAAGGGGAAATTTAGTTCAGCACACTGGAACCCATGCTACAGTATGTATAAACCTGTCAGTCATCAACAAATGTTGCAGTGAAGAAAATGTGTCGCCATGGCATGGCAAACATGTTTCCCGTGTGTGATTCATTACTCCAGGAGTGGCTGTGCCTCAATTCATTTCACTGAGTTTTACTTAAATGAGCAGGGACAGTAAAAGCCAGCCACTAAAGGTCAAACAGTCCAGTATGCATGTTCATTTTCTAATGTCACAGCAACGCAATTCCCAAGACACAGCTCACACATCTGCACAAATTATCATCAGTGTTGGTAAACATACAGTAAGAGCAGCCGATGGATGTGACCTGAAACTGACCTTTCATTACAGATGAATGAGGCAAGTGGTCAATGAAAGCACGCTGCGGTCACATGCAGTTAATCATGTACTGTGATGTCTGCAGATTAATGTAAACTGCTTGTACATCAGTTTTAATTTGTCAGTTTATCTGTGTGGAGGCATTTTATTATGACAGTTCTGATGAGCTTCCATTCCTACAGTAGATACATTTCTGGGGTGAAATAAATTGTTAAGCTACTTTATGTTTGTGCCAGTATTCATTTCTTTTTTTTCTTTTTTTTTTGCAGAACCATGTGAATGGAACAAAAAAAATAAAACAACAACAAACAAACAAGCAATACAGGTGAAGATTAAAAAAAAGAGTGAGCTGAATAATGGTAAAATTCGTTCCGGCTGCGGGGACATGGGGAATCTGTGAACATGAGTGATTATGAATCGATAATGAAAAACTTTGTTGATCAATATTTTTTTATTAATTCACAAACAGACAATTAATTTTCTCTTGCTAATTCCTTTAGAATTGGATTTTTGAAGAGGATCTACACCCAGCCATGTACTTAAACATGCAACCACATTCTGTATTTGTGTTCCTAATGCAGCTGAAAGTATAAAAAAAGCAAGGTATCAAGGTTGTCGCTGTCACAAAATTGTGTGCAATGAATTTGCAATCTTGTTGCCGTTGAAACCGTTGCTCTGAAGATGTGGACCAGGTCTAGGACCACTCATGCTCACTTGAGGTCTTCAAGGCAACTTTGGTAAGTCAAGACAGCGATAAAACAAAATCAGTCTGCTATCAGTTTGTCATTGAATGGAGTCAAGTTGGTAATTGCTTGCAACTGTTTGTAATAGTATCATGATTAACTGCAATAAATCAGCAAAAAGTTGTCAACCCTCCTTTACAAATGATCAGAATACAACCAGTTGGCAGCCAGCTAAGTGGAGCCACCTATTGAAAAGAGACACGTCATAAATGAGCTGCACTTATTGCTTGCAGTCAGTCTGAGTCAAACTGCGATTGTTTGGAGCCTTCCACCAGGCGACCTGTGCAATCGCCTTGCGATCAAAAATGGTCACCCAGAAACGGAGGGAGTTCCATCTGCAACCACAGGAAGACAAGATAGGCACCACGACTACTTGGGATCGCTTGCCACCGGGCAACCACCACTTGTTCCTAGTCACATGGAGGTTTCCGTCCTATTTTTATTCTAGAATAACTGAACAATGGGAAACAAAACACAAACCATGAAAGCAATAAAGGCAAGACACATAATCTAAAAATCAGGAAAGAAAAAAAAAGACAGGAAGCTAAGTATATTTCAAAAATGGAAATGAGTCCAGACCACACGCCAATCCAGTTAGCCTGAACTATCATACGACTAAATAAAAGCAATTATTCCCAGTTTTAACCATTTACAAATTCACTGGAGACTTTTTGTTTACTACTACAGTCATATAATGAGACAGCTTCAGTTCTGTCTATTCACTGACTTTTAAAGCCTCCCTTTTTAATGGTCGGCAGTTAGAGGCTTAGTGGGGAGTGGAGATGTGCCAGTGGTGACTCCAGATTTGCCTTCTTTCAGTATGTTATTTATGCGTCCTTTTCTTCTGCCAGCCCGAGGGAGGCAGTTTGCTACTCAGTGCCAAGTGAAGAAGGGCCAAGCGTGGTCTGGAATCTAGTTCATTGTGACTCCCTCTCCAAACAGGAAAGCTTTGGGGATATGAAGCTAAGCATCATCAGGTGCTGTGGGCACCGAGGGGTGGAGACCACTGGAGGATTTGCCCGCATCACCATGGAGACAGTAGTACACAGCAGTTTAGATGAGACAAATCCATCCCCACTCCCCACTCTTTTTTATGCTATTTTAAAACCTGGTGCTCAAGTGTTCACCCTCAGGGGTTTGCTATTACCTCAACCGTTAGACATGAAACCCAACAGACATAGAAAACTCAGAAAACTGTGATGCAAAAAAACACAGTGCCACAAAAATACACAAGAAGATACTAAAATACACTAAGAAACTGTAGCATTAACAGACCAACAATTCAGGCATGAATTTAAAACCATCACACTGTTCCATGAGAGAAGACAGGCAGAAAAGATGTGGCTGTCTCAACTGAGTAAGCAAACCATAAGCCTTAGACTGTAGTTTTACATATAAATGTAACCAGCATGGCTACCACAGCATTCTATAGCAACGTGCTAACCCATCTGGTTTGCACTTAGTGGGACCATCATTTCATCATTTGTTTTTCAATGGGACAATCATCCCCAAAACACCTCCAAGGTATGTAAGGGCTATTTGAACAAGAAAGAGGGTGATGGAGTGTTGCGTCAGATGACCTGGGCTCCACAATCACCTGATTTAAACCCAGTTGAGGTGGTCTGGGATGAGTTGGGCTGCAAAGCAGCCAACAAGTGCTCAACACCTCTGGCAACTCCTTCATGACTGTTGGAAAACCATTTCAGGTGATTACCTCATCAAGCTGATTGAGAGAATGCCAAGACTGTGTAAAGCTGTAATCAAAGCAAAAAGTGCCTACTTTGAAGAATCTAAAATCTGAAACATATTTTGGTTTGTTAAACATTTTAAAATTTACTACATGATTCCCTATTTGTTCCTCTATAGTTTGGATGACTTCAGTATTAATTTACTATGTAGGAAAAAATGAAATAAAGGGAAGGGAACCTTAGTAACTGGCAAGATTTCCGTTGCTGTCAGTTATGATAAATAGCATGAAAGAACGTAAAGGTTGTTTTTTCCACCGGAAAAAAAGAATACTGTTAATTTTTTAAGGGGATTAAGACCAATATAATATACAATGCTCAAAAATCTTAAAGGAACACATTTTAAGTACTGTATAGTGTCAAGTTAAACTTTTGGAACATTGATCTGGTCAGTTAAGTTGTAGAGGGGGTTGTTAATCAATTACCACTGCTTTGGTGTTAATGAAATCACCAACAGAGACAACCCCTAAATCAGGAATGGTTCTACATGTGGAGACCAGTGACATTTTTCCCCTCCTCATCTTTTCTGACTGTTTTTTCACTAGTTTTGTATTTGGCTAGCATCAGTGTCACTACTGGTAGCATGGCATGGTACCTGGACCCTACAGCGGTTGCACAGGTCCAATATTAATATAAGCCATTGGCATCGAGGAAATTCCGGGAGACAGGCAGTTACTCTAGGAGAGCTGGACAGGGCTGTCGATGATTTTAACCCATGAGCAAGACCGGTATCTGCTCCTTTGTGCAAGGAGGAACAGGATGAGCACTGCCAGAGCCCTACACATGACCTCCAGCAAGCCATTGGTATGAATGTCTCTGACCAAACAATCAGAAATAGACTTCATGAAGGTGGCCTCAGGGTCCCATGTCCTGTAGTGGGCCCTGTGCTCACTGCCCAACACAGTGGAGCCCAATTAGCATTTGCCATAAAAGACCAGAATTGGAAGGTCCATCTCTGGCACCCTGTGCTTTTCACAGATGAGAGCAGGTTCATCCTGAGCACATGTGACAGATTTGAAAGTGTCTGGAGAAGCTGTGGAGAACGTTATGCTGCGTGTAACATTGTTCAGCAGGACCGGTTTGATGGTGGGTCAGGGACGGTCTGAGGAGGCATATCCATTAAGGGACACATAGATCTCTACAGTCTAGACATCAGCTCCCTGACAGCCACTTGGTATTGGGATGAAATCCTTGGACCCATTGTCAGACCCTACACTGGTGCCATACAAACTACTGTTGAGTTGCTGCAGTGAAATTTCAGCAAATTGGACTAGCCTGCTGCATCATTTTTTCACTTTTTTTTTTGAGTTATCTGTGAATTCAGCCCTCTGTAGGTTGATAATTCTTATTTTCATCAAATGATTTGGCATCCTTCTGTTCCTAACACATTACCCACATTACATAAAACTGTAAAAAGTCTTACCACTGTCACTGTTGTCATCTACCAGGATGATCTCCTTCAGCAGGTGTGCAGGTGTGTGGTTAACCACACTGTGGACAGAGCGCAGGATCACTGACAGTGCCTCGTTCACAAAGATGAAGACCACTGAGATCTGAGGAAGGTCCTCTGGGTACGTCAACTGTTTACACCTGGTAAGATAAATGCAAAATTATTAGCCAGAAGTAAGCCTACACTTTATGAATTGCCATTTTCCTTCAAAGTATTAATATGAGGATATTAGCTGAAATAGTTGCCATACAGTATATTCAAGAAAGAGTTGGGGGGGGGTATTTATTTACCCTTCTTGCTGCAAGTTTGATTGTTAGTTTTGTTTTAGAAATATAAGTCTATAGACAAGAAGAGCTTGATGATTCTGGAGGCATTTCAGTGACCTTTATGAGACCTTCAGCACAGTTGGCAAACAATGATTTGAAGTTTCCTGAGGACACTGACAATTTGAGATGTTGCAGCAGGAAAATCATGGGCCAGCCACAGAGCAATAATAATGGCTCTAGTCCATTTT
>VUQJ01000145.1:27418-38012 GCA_015108635.1 Andinoacara biseriatus
TTCTAGTTGAGATGTGGTGTGCGAGTGGATTTCAGTGTCAACATCGTAAAGTGATATTGTAGTTCCATTGCCCTAGTTACTGGATCCAATTTAGGGCATCGCTCAACCTTAAATTTGTACCTGTCTAGAGTAGCGGGGAAGCCTTGTAAAGCCGTAACAGGATGAGCGATCGACTCATCTGTTAGTAATGGGACTGAGCTCACTGGCCAGCTCTCATAATTTGACCCGGAACAAGCTTTGACAGAAACAGAGTGCCAGATTAAGATGTATTCCTATCACACCTCCCCCTTTCTCCTTCTCCAGCAGCCTGCAGCCCCAAGCCACTCCATCTGACTTTTTCCCCGCTGGCCGCTCTTATTTGCTGTGAAATTTCACATTAACCTCCTATAACCCGCGAAATGCAGGCAACACCAAAGCAACTTTCCAATCTGCGAGTACTCCTCCCTGAAAGATAATAGTTTGCTTTGTCATTTTTCTGCCCAGCACCAACAACCCCCACCCCCAACACCCCCCCATCCAGGAGATAAACTCTAGCACTGGAAAGAGCATCAATTTGCAGCAGGAGCTTCTGCACCGCGGAGACCTTATGATCCCATTCTGCAGTATCAGACGCTTAGGAGATGAGGTAAGCCTGTTTCTTCTGGTTATCACCCTCCCACAGGCAGGCAAACACAAGACAAAGGGTCCTCGGGGAAGAAGGGCATGCGTTATTCTTCAATACAGTTTTGGGTTTAACAGCTATTTTGACAAAACAGAAATCAAATCAGCAAAGTGACAATAAAGGTAGAGGTGAGATTTGGAGTAATTGAATAAAAATCCTCAGGAATAACCGAAGAGTGAAAAGCAGATTTGATGCTCTGAATTGTATTTTTCTACTTGGGAGTGACACAAGTTACATTTAAAAAAAAAAAAAACCTTTCTGTTTGTTTTCTGGGCATCAGTAATCTCACTAGCTTGTCTGCTTTTATTGTTTTGTTCTCTCCACAGCCCAATGAGCTGTTATACCTAAGCCTCCCAAGGACAGAGAATGGCAGGTACAGAGTCATCATAAAATAGAGCCTACTTAAGTCCTTTGGTATTTCAGTTAAGAATGTCACTTGCAAAAGTGAAGGGCAGAAGAAAGAAATACAGACTAGCAGGTGGTGAGTTGGGATTACAGGTTTTTGTGAGAGACACAACTGCAGCTGTCATTATGAATTGGTTTTGCTGTAGAGAGGCAGGTGCACAAAGAGAGTGACAAAGTGAATGTGTAGATTTTTTGGTCACGGTGATGGACTTCGCTTCCCTGTAGTCATCAAAGTCCTCCCTGCTCAATGACTTCTGCCCAATTAAAAGCCCATTAGACAGGACGTGCCTGGTTTCTGCATTTAACCTCACTTTTGTAGTGCCGCAGTCACCTTTTGCCAGCAGGATATAATGACTGAATCTGAATTAGAAATCAGAAATACGTAGCTCGCTTGCATACTGTACAATGCTGGTGTGGCCAACTAAAGTAGGAAGACAGCGAGCCACATGCAAGACCATTGTCTTTACTAGTGTAGGTTACCATACCTAAACCTGGATGTAGCAGAGGATAGTATTAGACAGGCACCTACATAAAAACCTTGAGGAGGAGGATGGAGTGTGAGAGCCTTTTTAAAAACATCACCATGATGTTATGGTAAAATGTTTCTCAAACACATATGAATAACATACACAAACCTCAAGTTAACCGAGATGAAGGCAGTCCTTCATGCACTTGTAAACTTCATTGAAGCAATATGTCTTCACAAGTGGAACAGACCCAGTGGGTGCATTTACCCTATAATTCAGTTTATCTGGTCCTGACTGCTGAAAAAAATTGTTATCTTTAAATTTTGGTCATATTCCAGGTCACACTAGCGTTTTCAAAAAAACCCAAAAGCTGTAAGAATGTAGTTGAAAATGTTCTCCCTTAAAAAAAACGACTCAATAGGACATTTATACAAGCAGCTTATTACAGCACATAATTATATTTCATTGAAACTGTACCAAAAAGCAGCCATTGTACATATGTACGGGCAGAGAAAAAAGAAAAACAGAGGTGAAGTGGTTATAGATAGATATATAGATGTATAGATAGATACAACGGTGCATAGATGAGATAACAAAGCATTGTACTTTCAGACAGGAGACCCTTAAAGGCTTGTTATTTATTACAACTATTAAAATTAAAGCCCCTGAGTTTAACCCACCTTTGTAAAAATCAACCTACTGTATATTGTTTTTGTGCCTTTAGCTAATCAAATGGGATTTAAACAGATACATAAATATCATTCAAATAGTCATAGTTGAATGAAAACGCAAGTAAGTCTGTGTTTTGCTGACGATTGTTCGGGAAAATATCATTTCCATCACAACAAATGAGACATGCCAAAGTTCACTGTTTCATACGTTATTTCATACGTTCTCTCATCTTAAAAAGAGCTCAAGAGCTCTTGACTGTAGAAGACTGAAGAAACTAGAAAACAAATATTTTCGTCATTATTCATATTCATAATTGCATTATTATTGCATTATTAAACTGCAACTCACCCTTCATTTACGAATAACAATTAAAAGGAGGAAACAGTTGGGGGGGTAGTCTTTTATCATAATATTAACAAGGCATTGTTGCTATGTGTTAATTGTTTTTCATTAACTGTAATCCGAATGAAGCTGCTGAGAAACAATAAGTAGGACAAAAGCACATCACACTTTCTGATTTGCTGATTGATGTTACCAGGCCGCTGCTTTTACAGAGCTTAAGAGTTAGATTTAGTATATGTTACAGCAAATGAAGTCTATGTGCTAAAGTCACAGATGGTATACCCATACAATTCAGGTCTGGGTCCACTTAAGCTTCACACCACTTTAAAAGGTGGAACTAGATTAAGGTCCCTCTTTTTCTGAAAGTCTTTACACCAGCCTCAGCAAATGGAAACTTCTGGACAAACCAACTAGAAAGACAAAGTGTGAAAGCAACATAGAAATCCACAACCACAAGTGCCACGACTGTGCTGGCTGTTACAGTATTGTGTTGGTTGTACACACAATATTTCGTCTGAACAATTCTTTCACTTGCTAAGAGCGGCACTTTGATGTTTCTGTTGTTCTTTAAACTTCAGTTTCAGCAACATGAACAGAACTAACACAGGCAGCATCATTTGAAAACCATTAGAAACCAAACCACGTACACACAAAACTTTTTGTCCCCACCACCCCATAACAAATCAACCCTTTTAATTTCTTGATTTAAACAAAGCTTTCCTAAAACCCTCTATTGCAGAGGCTGTCCTAGCTAACTTTATTCATTAGTAAGCTCGTTTTTACTCAGTCTCCTCCTCTCTGTTCCAGTCTCGGCAAATTTTTCTGAGTGTGAAAAAGAACTTGAAACAAAGCAGCATGGATGAAATGATTAGTTATCCCCACTAAAACCCTCTCTCAGCTGTCAGATTTCCTCTCAATGTTTCTGCCTGTCACCACTGTTCTTTGGCATTGTCTGATATTAACGCCATTGGCAGTCCTGATTATCCCCCACCACCCAAGCCATCTCCTCCAGCTCCCATTGTTTCACAACTAGAATTCACTTTCTAAATATAAAATTTAGCACCAAAAAAATAAAAGGTTAAGTGTGTCTAGTGGGTATTTATGTGTGTGTATATGTCTGTGTGTAGGTGTGTGTGTGTTGGGGGGCTCAAATCATCTTGTCCACTTCCTGTCATGTAAGTCGTGACTACAATAATGTGCTTCTGTGTGACTCCCCATAAATATACCAGAAATGCACTTATTGCAATCATATTTTTATTAGAAAACAAAAATAGCTGTACTGCTGAAGTGCATTATGAGGCTGCTCATTTAAATTTGGGGCAAGTTTACTACATGACTTGTTCCATGTGACATTCAGTGCAGCTAGTGCAAAATTAATGACATAAACCACCAGGATTTCTCCCACTGGTTGCCATTAAATTTACAAGCGTGACATTTGAAGTTTACTATTTAATGTGGAAAATGGTGTGAGGCAGTTTTCGGCTCATATGACATTCCAAACATCTCATCAGCTAGCCTGCAGCAGGGACTGGGTCCAGAGTTTTGTGTAAGAAATCCTGAAAGCACATTACAGTACACTTTCAGGGAACATGCTATATCTCTCCTTCAACTTGTGTCTATTACCTAAGAGTAGAGGATGCAGCAAACGATCATTTTGTGCATATTTGCTAAGTGAAAACTGGCAGTGGAATCGTATTTTTTTAATCTTGACATTTCTGGTACAAAATGTCAGGTTAGCTAGCTAGTTGACATCTTGACATATAGCATATTCTGACTGAAGTATTTCTAGAAAACAAAGGAAAAAATCTACACTACACTGCTACAACTTTGGATCTAAACAAAAATATACTACAACTATATAACAGCATGATGTAGAGGGTTAGTGAAGTTAGGCTAGTTGACATATACAGTACATGATCTGCTACCTTGTGACTAGGTTCTATAGACTCGATGTATATCTAGATAGATATGCCAGTGCCACCAATCTATCGCAGGACTGTTAACACAGTCTATGTAATCTACCATAAGGCTAATATACATTTAGGAAAATTTAGGTTAGTGTTAAATTGTTCCCAAAAGTACATGTTGAAGGTCACTGAGATGATGTACACCACCCGGGGCACCTGAACAGAAAAGGCCAATGCCGTTTTATGGCAGGAAAGAAAAACGCAGGAAAAAAACATCAGCTAAGACCAAAGTAAAGCCACAAAGAGGTCAGTTTTTAATATGTAGAATTACTTGCTACAAGCTTTTTCTTTACTCTTAGTCTCAGAGTGTTTCTTTCTGAAGTGTTTAAATATTTGGTATTCGGGACACAGTGAGCCCGGAGGCTGTAGTGCACACTGTGAGCTTTTAAAACCTTAAAGACATACTACACATGAACACTGCTGATAAAAAGTTGTCTATTCAGAAAGATCCAAAGCAGTGGAGGCTTGGACCCAGAAGCTGAGTCAGTACATATGGTTGCCATTCATACAGCTGCTGCATGCATGGAAAAAATCAAAATCAAAATCTGAACGTCAGAACACATCCACATATGTTCTGACTTGCTGAATTTCTTATTTTGAAAAAGCATGACAAAAATACAACAGTTCCATGTACTTTTGACCTCACCTACAGTACGCTTGCAAGAAGCTCTTGCACAGTCCACTAATCGTCACGCTCACACTATAACTGTACAGTTTATCAATTCTAATGCTATTTGTACTGCACTCTGCTGCCACTTTGGCACAGCAAATGTCCTGGACTATCACCAAAATACCAGTAAAAGATACAATCATTGAGTGGAAATGCTACTTCTTGGGCAAAATTCCCTGCCACACATTGCATGCTTTCAACACAATAACACAAACCAAACAAAAACATGTTTTTGAACATTACAGAACCAGCCAGAGAGGAAAAACAGGTGTAGTGCTGTCGGTGGAAGAAGAATGTACATGACAGAAAATGAGTAGAAACACAGGCAGACATACTTCTTAGGCCTGTAGTCTGGGATGCTCCTGTCCAGGGAGATACGATCGCTGAGCTGAGCATTGTAGCCATACTCTTCGTACTTCCTCTCAACATCGCGGCTGTCCTCTCCCAGAGTGGCAGCAGCTCCCCCCTGGCCAAGGCCTCCGGGCCCTTCCACCAGTCCCATGGGCTTCGCTAAACCTGCCAAGAAAATAGGACACCATTAAGGCAATTATACAAATGTACATGGCCATGGATTCACACAGACACAGACGCTCTCAGAACAGACAGAGACAGGTGAGAAGAGAGGCCATGCAGAAGGCAGGTGATTGACATTCTCTACCAGTGTAAAGAAACTGGCGCATGGCAGCACTGAGGCCCAGCGGGGCTCATCCATAGGGCATCAGTACAGTGTCTGTCAATGAAGACGCTGCAACACACCCACACGAACACAGACGGCACAGGTAGGAGCAGAGAAGAGCAGAAACTGAGAGACGCAGTGACAGAAGGGCCAACACTAAAAGGGAGACCAGAGAGAATTTATAGTGCACAACATTAGGTCGCATATAGAACAGCAGGCCTGAAACTGCCTGTATTTCATTGAGTGTGAGAGAAAAAAACTCTCTAAAAGCCACACTGAGAAGGATTATGATTATAGCTTTACCTAGATTGTGGATGAATTTTGCTTAGATTACCATTTTATTAATGCGTATTACTTTAATGTCATCAAATCAAAGCGCAGTATTTTAAAAGGTTGATGCATATTTTATTTTATTTTTTTGCCTGTATGTTGGCAATAAAATGCTGAGCCTTTCATTGTTAAAATTCTCTTGATTCAGTGTTAGGCAAACAATAAATAAATAAATAAAGGCCTATAAATACTACTACAGAGATTTTAAAACATGAGAAACAGTTTGCAGTTCTGTGAATAACACTCTCTGGACCAAATTATTATGCGGATACCTTTTGAACGACACCTAAAAAACAAATATCCAGGATGTGTCATGATCCTGGATTTTTTTTTCCCTGTTCTTTGTGATTTGAACTTTTGTTTATGTGTGTGGGTTATTAGTTTGTTATTGGCTATAATTTTGAGTTCTGTTGCTTTCGTTGTCTTTAGTTTTAGTTGCCTGGTCCTCTGGAGTTTTCTTCCTGTTAAAAGGGTTTTTTTCCTTCCCACTGTTGCCAAATGCTTGCTCAAAGGGGCTCATTTTGAGTGCTGGGTTTTCTCTGTAATTATTGTTTGGTTTTTACTTTACAATATAAAGCGTCTTGAGTCGACTGTTGTGATTTGGTGCTATATAAATAAAATTGAATTGAATTGAAATTTAGCTTTCTCATTAAAATGCCAATGTCTTTGTGTTTAGTCCGTTGTTATTAATATTGTAGTTTTCTGTCTGTTAGTATTGATATTGTGAGGCCTTGTCAGTTTCAGTTTTCTGGGTTGATTGCCACGCATTTCATCCTCCATTGCCTGCTTTTCAAGTTCTCTTCTCTCTTTGCGACTTCGTGTTTTGTTATTTCCTGTTTTACTTTGTTAGTCTTTTGCCTCATGTGTGTTGCATTTAGTTTTGCTTTCTCTGTCTGGTTTCCTCTCATTAGTTTCAGCTGTTTTCCCTGGTATTCCCATCTCCTTACTTTTGTTGTGTGTATGTCCACTTTTCTCCTTGCCCTTTGTCAAGTTGTCCCCTTACTATGTTCCCTTGCTTCATGTGTTTCCTTTTTTGGTTTATTTGCCCCTGCTTAGTTTTCCTTGTTTGTGTAACCCAGCCATAATGCTGCCTTTTGAATTTATGTCTGTCTCTGGAATCTTGCATTTGGGTCCACACCCTGCCTGCCACACTGCCGTACCTTGACAGAAAGTAGTTTGAATACATAAACTTCACATCAGAAAAAAAATCATGACAACAAAGACATATCAGGCTTTGGAAGATCCTTAATCAAGAGGTTCTTTGGGACTCTAGTGACAAAAGCACTCAGTGAGTCACTTTCAAATACTTACATTTAGCAAAGCATTTTAAAACAGCAGCACTTTTAATGGTGTTAATTTTATCAAATTCTTGTGTGTTTAAATCCCTCACATTTTAGAGTTCTGGGACTTCTTTTCAATTATTATGAAATATCAATGACTTTCACGCCTCTTGCAAAACATTGCACTAGTCTGCGGTTTTCAGACTTCAGAAGGATGTCTTTTCTTCCCCATATTGCATGAGAACTCTAAGAGGGTTTCCTTTTAATTAAGATCACAAAGATGGCAGACTAATTAACAACTCTGTCTGAGGTTGATAACAGTTATCTAAAATGATACGAGAAATAACAGAAGCAAAACCTTCATGGAAAAAGTCTTGCAATCCTTCTGAAATATCGACTAAAACAATTTGGAACACATTCAAATTTGAAACATTCACTGTGGAGTTATTGTAGCCTGATATCAGACAGAACAGTCAAGTTGTTACACTCAGTTTCCATCTTCAGTCTGACATTGCATCCAATCTGAAGCCGGGGTTATTCTCCATTGCGGACATGAACACAACACAAAAGCATTTGTTCTTATTGTACGATTTTTAATCTGCTTGGAGAATGCAAACGGTAGCTAGTGGCCTACTAGTGTAGTTTCTGCAAGCATGAGTCAAATGTTTGTGTGCATACTTTTGCAAAGCACTCTCTGCTTTGTTTGAATCAGCTGAACAGCTGGTGGTAGCGTGGACGTAAACGATGCATTACTGATGTTATTTTAAAAACACGCTTGTAGTTTGTTGGCTTTTTTTTTCCCCCCCAAAAAATCCAGATAATTGCATTAAAAAATATTATGATTTTATCATGCATAACTTGACTGTCTTAGTTAGAATCAGTTTGTTCTTGTAGATTAAGACAACATTTTTTACAATGACTAATTCTTTCAGAAACCTTTGATCCAACAAGGCCACACCAGATGTTACACTGAACACCTAATGGCTCTATTCAGCTAATTATAGAAGCATTCTAGGAGCAGTGTGCAGCAGCACCACGACCGCAGAGTGGTTATTCAAACACTGCTTGTTCCATGCAGGTCCTTTTATCTCACAAAGAGCCTGAAGAGTGGCCAGATTGCCTGGCTGTGTGCTTAGCAGTGAATGGGAGCCGGTTCTCACTCATCCCAATCGTATTACAGTTGGCTTCTTCGGTCTAACACAACTAAATTCAGCGCCGGACTCAAAACACCTCTCTGCTCTTATTAAAATGACTCATGACTGTGTTTAACGAGCCGTCGCTTTGGTGCTGTGACACTGAAATTTTCAGAAAAGGAAGGAGAAAAATGAGGTGCAGTGTCAAAAATGAAATCTTGGCCGATGGAATAAAGAAAAAAAGCATGTTCATAGCTCTACAATGCTATAAAATACTGAGGTGGGGATGGAGTTTCTGACTTTTGAAAATCCAAATCTACCTGGGTCACAAGCAGCTGCTCTGTGCCAGCTGTATTTTCACTCAAGCCATTACTAGAAGAAGTTTGTTTCTGCTGAAAATGTCTGATTGGTGAACTCTGTGCTGTATATTTAACTCCACAGTAGTTATGCTGTGGTGACATTCAGTAAGAATATAAAACCCTGACATAAGGACATGCCTACTGTCCTAATTCATATGCTTAGAAAACCGTATTTTGATGGTGCAAACAATAGCCATGTTTCCAAAGTAGTGATTTTTAAATTCAGTCTTTTTTTGTTGTTGTTGGTTGGACTAAATCTCACAAGTAAATGGAAGAAATTTTATTTAAATCTGTGCCATGGGAGGATAAAAAAAAAAAACTTCATTACAGAAAAACCCATTAGCAGCACCCAACCTCTAAAAATAATTTTTGTGGGGTGCCTAAACTACAAAGAAACTGTTACAAGAGCATGTTGTCATGCATCTCTGCCAGCCTTCACTATTGTTTGACTATTTAAAATTCCATGAAACTGTGGGATAATGTCAGATAATTGTTATGCGAGCCAAGCTTCCACTGTGGCCTCCACAGAATAATCGAGCTGCGTCTGTTCTCCATATCAACAGATGGACACACAGACAGTAAGCAAACAGCGCATACCGATGAAGAGCTCAGCTCTCAGCTTCACCCCTCCAGGAACTGAGGAGTAATCACCATATTTGGATGGCCTCAAATCCTCGGGTGCGACTGAAGATTTGTAATTGGAGCTGAATGGTTGCAAACTGGCTTCTCCCGCGAGAGGGATTTAGCATGCCCGACACCAGCCAATGTGGTGGCATTTTGACAAGTATGGGTGGGGTTCATGTCTCGGACTAGCCATCTGTCATAGCTGCCTGTGTCACACAATAACACAGATACCCTCCAGAGCCAGAGTCTCAAGTCTGGAGGGCCTCTCTGTCTCTGCGTGTGTCTTGGAAGCAGGACAACTCCTGCCAGCTTTGTTTTCTAGTCGCTGTGTTATTTTTGCTTCAGCCTGTCTTCAAATGGCTCTATCCAAATGAAGGTCCCTTTATGGAATGACACCTTAAAGTCCAATCCACCGTTGCCTGCCTGCTAGCATTTTAACAAAGGTTTTAGACTCTGGAGAAGCAGTTTCATGTTGACGAGTTTGTATTTCTGACATGTAAACTGCACTGCAGCAAAATGATGTGTTACCAGGTTTTAAGTATGATTTTAGCAGTGTTTTTTTATATGTAGCTGCTGTTTTGATGTTGCTGGGGAGGTCACTTCAGATAATAAAATTGCTTTCCCTGGCATTGATTCAACATTTGTATTTTCTCCAGTTTGTTTTCTATTCTTGTGAAATTGGTTTGGAAGAAATTACCTGAATATGCATAAATTCATCAAAGACCAAAACCCTTATACTTACACGGCAAATTTTCTTTCCAAAACTGGAATCGCTTACAAATAGAAATAGAAGTATTTTATATGAAAGACATAACTGGACTATGTTTGTCTGTGGATGGAGTGGATGACAACACTGTGAAGACTAAAAGCTCTCGTCCCACAGCGACTACACAAGTTAAAAATGTATGTACACATGATCCTGTAGGGTACTTTGTGTAAAAGCATCCAGCTTGTTGGCTCTTATGTTCTGGTCAAAAAAAAAAAAAAAAAAAAAAAAAAAAAAGCACC
>VUQJ01000146.1:0-12957 GCA_015108635.1 Andinoacara biseriatus
TAATTGCTTGAGCTGAACCTGCTAAATAAAATTCATCATAAAAAGTCAGAAGAGTTCTTTTGACAATTATTTCTCCCCTTAAGGTACAACTTGTTTCATGATAGTAAAACCATAGGCAAGGATAGCTCTATCATCTAGCTCTAGTTTTGGTCACACTAGTCTTTGAATCCACTTAAAACTAACTTGTGTCCCTAGGTCTTTCGCCTAGCCTTTAAAGTTTAACCTGGCATGTAACAAGTGCACAGATCCATAAGGGGTGAGCCATCTATAACTGTCGGGACTTTACTCTGGGCCCAGCTGCAGGAAGCCTCTCTACTGGCTGCACCAGAGGAAAAGAGGAAGCGGGGCAGATGACAGGATTTAACGGTGGTCAGAAGCCAGCCGAGTCACCCCGTCACAGCCTTAAGTAGAAACGGAGAGCCTGCCACACCTTTACCTGTGGGATCTAACAATGTGTAATATGATATTGCCAGGTCAGACAGGCAGGAAGAAAGGAGCAAGAATGAAAAAAGGAAAAGGGGGAGAAAAAAAGCTCAGAAGACCCAAGGTCACACATTCACATGCACACCCTAGAAGAGGAAGGAGGGAGGCCCTAGGCGGAGTCCTCATGGCCAAAGGGCAAGAGCCCAGGTGCCTGAGAACCACCCGACACCCAGCAGAGGCCACCCCACCGCCCACACCTAAGAGACCCAGACCACACCCACGATACATACAGTAAGACAGGGAAGTAGAAGACTACCCCTGGAAGGGGTAGTCTGTTACATTTAAATGACTCCTGATCAGTCACTTTTGTTTCAAAGTACACCACAAGCACAATGCTGAGAATCTACATTAGCACCCACTAACCCTGGTATTACAGCCATGCTGGGTATTAATCACAGTGGCCCCTATCAGCTGTATAAGAAACAGTCCCAGAAAAATTAATGTGAGGAGGTGAATTTGTTTCAGTACATAAAACCTTTGTATAACTACTGTAGCTCTCAGTCTGCTATACAGAGCAAGAACGATAACATCTGTCTGTTTTCTCTGGTTTCTCTGAAACAGTGACGTGATGACAGCGATGTATTTTTACTCTGGTGTACGAGAGCAAAAGGAGCCTCTTACCCTGCGGTTGGTAAACACGGAGTAGCACTCCTTCACTGTCACAGTTTTAATCATTTCAGGGTCGGCCACCATTATTATTGGCGTTCGTCCATCGTACAACCTGAAAAAAAAAGAAAGACTTTCACAAGCTAATTTTTTTTTTTTTGCATTATTACACATCTGGATATGTAAGCTGACTTAAGCTGCTTTGGCACGTTTGGCATTTTATCCCTAAATAAAGTAAAATAGTTTGTTGTGCTTCTACTGAAAGAGATTTGCACATTCACCATCTCAGCTCAGACTTAATCTATTTTACCAATTCAGGCATAATTTTGGGTATTATTCCATCCTGTCCCACTGATCATCTCACAAACCCAGTCAAAGTGGCTATTTGCATTTCACATTTCTGTATTTTTGCATTTTTAATGTGTTGTGGAACATTTTGATATCAGAAGTATTCAAATCAAACGCCTGGTTGATTTGAATACTTCTTTTATTGTTAACAATGAAGCAACTACTCACCCCCAGATATCCCCATACTTGGCCTGGCACGCTTGGTCAAAAGCAAGAAATCCCTACAAGAAGTTACAGGAGAGAATGTGTGTTCAGTGAAAGAGATATATCCATCAAAAGTATACTGAGAAACCAGGCAGGTCAGTGAGACTGGCAAATCAGATGAAATCAGTCAGTTCTTCATATTCCAGTCTCTAAGGTGAGTTTGGTTTCTGTACATACCCTCTTCATGCCCAGCATTGTTCCAATAAAAGGTAGGGGCCTCGGTCCAGGTATCCCCAGTTTTTTGAAGAACCGATATGGCCATATCCCGTACCTGTTTTACAAAAACAAGAAAATCAGATCGTGAGTTGGACAGTAAAATCGAGCAGCCAGCCTGACACCAAGCTGTTGCTTTCAAGGAACAGTAAACAATAGAGGAGCAACAAAATTACAGGTGCAATTCATTTGTCCAATAGTTTTCCTCCTCCTCAAGTCCGTAACAATATTTGTAAAAACAACACCGCTGCTGATCACTCTTTGCTCTATTAGCGTTTTGGCTCTTGTCTTCCAGATATGAACATTTATTACACACATAATTAGCCAGAACAATCTTCTCTTGCTGTCGACTGCTTTTTCTTTAAACAACCCATCCATCACAGACCTAAAATTAATGTTCACATAAGCCTATATCAAACATTTTGCATCTTATCTCTGTCGTTCGGTACCACTCCAAGAGCAGATGATGTAAAGTTTCGTCTTCGTCAGTTAGTCATCGGACATTTCTTTATTATTACATAACAATTCCACTGTACTATAACCGGGAGTCTGCCTACAGGAATGAGCCACACGGTAAATTCTTTGCCGCGACCTCTCAGATAAGGGCTCACTTAACCGCAGTAAATAGTCGAGAAATACTCACAGTAATATCAGGGTAAAAAGCAGGGCCAGCAAAGTCCAGGTGGTGGCTGAAAACAACGTGAAAAACATTCTGACTTCGTTCAGACTAAAATTGGTAAAACGAGAAAGAAGGCTGGAAAACAAGTGATCTTAAAGCGTCTCTGTGGTGGGAGGAGACATGTGTTTATGAGCTGTAGGTTAGAGGCGGGTCAGACTCACAGGCTTTTTACACTTTTTGTTTTCGCGTTTTTACTGTTTGCGCAACATCTGAATGAGAAGAAAAAACAGATTTTAGCCATCACACACGACTGCCTGCAAATATGGCTCTTCTCTCAGAGAACAGATCTCCCAGAAAATCTAACAGAATGTAAACAGGAAATGAAAATGAAAACAGACGCATTTAAATTCACAACAAATGCGGAATCTACAACTTTACAAATCTTCGGCTGTTTTTAATCTTGACATCGTAAATTCAACTACATTCAGCAGTTTAGAAGGCAAGCTAAAGGACTGTCGTGTGGTTATCAGTGTTATTTCTGAACCCTTTTCTTTCATTATTCGCGGTTGTAATAAAGAAACTCTCGTGTCCATTATTCTCCTAATAATTCATTTTTCACCTTCAATCACAGGCAAACTATATTGTCTAGTTGGTCTCTGAATGACTTTGGACATAAAGTCTTTGGTATTTGTTCCTCTTTTTTTGCATCTTGTGACGTTTTGTGTGAAACTGTTCAAACTGCGTGTGGTCAGCAGTTTTTTTTAAGCTTCACCTTTTTCCACAGTAACCCAGAAAGATGATGTAATGTCACTGACGCAGGCTGCTGTAAAATGATCACGCGCATTAGCGTGCCAAGGGTGAATTAATTATGTATTTATCATGGGATTTTTTGGTACTCTTACACACCTGTTGCATTTACTCACTGACAAACATGCGCTGCTTTGTTCATGTTGAAACTGTTTAACCCAAAGTGATGACTTTATAATACAATTACGCAATCGATTATATAGAATTTGAGTGTAGAGGTTTCGATTTCGTTTTCAGTTCACTTGTAGGACGAACAGATTTCAGACAAATTAATTTTTTGACTAATAATTAATAAATATGTAATACGCGTCAGTGTTTACATTAGTAACACTGTTTTATTCATCTTTGTGAGGTTTCTTTTAACATATCGTTGTAAGACGATTCCCTTCTTTACAAAAAAACAAGTAAAGAGCTTTAATTTCTTTCTCTTTTCTCACAGCTTCGTGGAGGTGTGCACACTCTTCAGTGCAGGCAGGTACAGGGCTAGAGGTTATAATTACGCTGGAGTTATGTGTAAACATTCCCAGTTCTAGGAACAAGTCTGTTCTTCCTCTTTGGCCAATTTTTTTAAGACTGCAGCACGAAGCATAATATTCCCAGCTTGAATCTGGTCTCAAAGCTAATATTTTCTAGGCTGTCACCACCTGATAAAATTTATAAAGATAAAATTTATTCATCTGCCTGCACTACAAGCTAATTCTGAAGCTATTTAGAAACATTTTACAGTATTGGTAATGAAATAGTCATTGCCACGTTATGATTACAAGGTAACTCCACTTCATTGAATTTAGTTTATGTGAAGTTACAAGTTATAAAAATTCCATGATAGGAGGGAGAACGTGACACTGAAGAAGACTGATGAAAGTTAAGTCACGTCCTTTGACATTTTCAACACAGCCACAACCGTAAGAAATTCAAAACATACCGTGGTCTTTGCAGAATACAACCCAGTGGGGATCAGCACCATTCACTAACTAAGCACTGGTAAAATCTGGTTGCAGCAGGTAAATATCTGAAGCAGTTTGGCTGGTAAAATGATGAACACAGATTCAAAGAGAAAAAGCTTAGATTTGGATTGATGGGAGATATGACAAGTTAAAAATGGTGGCTACTCATATTAAACCATTTCATATAAAGTCAGTATGTGAAAAATACCTACAAGCATTAATATAGTCATTTTAAACACAGTAGATCCACCCACCTATGTTCAGCTCTTATATTTGAGGAACAATCAATGAGAAGAGAGTTTGCTAGGTGGTATTATTCTTGGACTTTGGTAGAGTCTAAGAATACAAATACAGAGCTGGAAATCGGCATAATCAACACATTCTAAAATAGTTGCAGAAACCAAAAGTTCAAGTTCAAAAACTCAATTTCAGGTTTTACCCCTTCATTAATAATCATCTCCCAAATTTATCTTGTGAGTCTTTGGTGGGATTCAATTTGGGAAGTATCAGATCAAGTAGAAAATACCTTTAGCTGTATAAATACTAGCTGAAGTTAGTTACACCTTAACTGTTTCACACTTCAGCAGTAGTAATAATATAACCGAGGGGCTTTTCCCATTTAATGATTTCAGTAAACTATGTGAATAATGTTTCTGTAATGACTCAGGTTTTATAAACTGTAAACTGCCAGGGTCAAAAAACTTCCTAAAGTCTTCCCAGTATCATTCTGGCTACATAGTTTTTGTTTATTTGTTTTTTGTTTGTTTGAGAATTAAATTCCATTTTATGGCACTGTAATACTGAACTTTGTGGTTTCCTCTTTATTTACTCCTGGGCTTTTTCTAAAACATTTTCCTCACCAGCTCATCAATGAGATTCTATTATTTTGGACCTATATGTGGCCACACAAAAACAGACTGAAAACAATGTTTGTGGCCATCAAAGTTAAAATGGTTTAGGTTCAACAAATGACGTCATGAAAGGTTTCCTCACACCTGTGAGGGCTGCAGGTTTTCTGTCGTCACAGTTTGGGCTTGCCTGTTGTTGCAGGTCTAAATCCGACTGGAATCAGCTGGGCTGCCTGTGCTGCAGAGAAGCTCTGTTTTATGCTACACCAATTAAAAGGGTTGAAAATAGAATCTTCCTGCTGTTTTGCTACTTCACTGTCCTGCACACACTGATATAAACACAGGAGCAGCCAGACCACATTACTTTCTTGCATTATTGTCAGTTACACTTTAATCCCTGTTGCACCATTTCCAGGCATTATAATATGTAAACACAGAAAAACTAAAGCGTTTATGTTCACCATGTTCACCTTATCCTTAAAGGTTTTGATAATCAGGTCACGTGCTGGCTCTTCCTCTACTATTGGTGCTGTAATTATGACTGATTATGTAATGGCAATAGCTGCTATCAGACAATAAAGTATTGTGTTGCATTTGGGCCGATACATTAAAAAACATGCAACAAATTAAGTATAAATTAATAAATCAAGTGTTTTTATTTTATGACATATTTTGAGATTTTCTTTTGATACAATCAGTCATGGACAGCTGTCAAAGTTTGAAACAAAATAATAGCTTGTTACCAGCTATTGATGTAAGATGGAGACAGATACCACCAGTAATAAGGCTCCAGCCATCAGTGAGAGGTGCATCACTGCCAGCAGCTTATTTAATGGACCTGACTGCCTCAAGAGATTTTGACAAGACTGAAGTCTCTAGATTTCTAGTTATAATTGTATTTATTAAATCATGACGCTCATACATGGAGATACATCAGAATCTACCAAACTGACACACGAACACACACACACACACACACACACACACACACAAAATAACCAAACAAGGAGGAAAGGCAAAACCTAAAGCAGACGTGTCACAAAATAATATGGATGTTTGCAATTTTCAGAAGTCAGTAATCCAAGATTGTCATCACTAAATTCATGCAGTGAAACAAAAAGAACTAGCAAAGTTAGATATGCTCTTTGAACACAGAACAGTCAGATTAAACATGAAACACAATTTAAACACAAGTAATTAAAATACAGCAATACTGATTCATCAACACTGCAAATTTTCTGATAACATTTTAAAGTTTAGTAGCAGAAAACAAATTACGCACTGAATATCATCCTGGCAGCAGTTGCCTCATTAAAACAAAAATGAAATAAAATGTTTGATAGGTTCCCTCTTCAGCCTACTCTTCTCTGGAAACAAACTTGAGTTTTACAGGCTGAACAGGCTGAAACTTCCAGTCAAACTCAAGTGGAATCTAAAAAAAGGGGGAGAAAAAGAAATAATGTAAAATCAGGGACACGACAGCAGAGTAGTGCGACAGTCTGAATGTGGCAGAGTGTTTCTCTTACCATGGTCTCTTTGCATGTTTCCAAAGTGTACTTCTGTAAGAGACGGACGATAATCATCTTCATGACGAGGATGGCGTAACGCATGCCGACACAGTTACGAGGGCCGAGCCCAAATGGCATGAATGCGTACGGGTTCACCTCCTCCCCGCTGTCTTTACTGAACCTGCAGATACAGATCAAATAAAAGTTTCAAAATCATGAAGTCACTGAACCTTGAAGCAGCTGAGCAGCAGAAGGTCACCCAGGGTGCCACTGCTGTCAACTAAGAACAGGAAACTGAGGCTACAATTCCATCAAAAAACCATCAATAATCTGGTCTTTATGTTAAAGTAGTTAGATGGAAGCTATACTGAATAAACAGCCTCTTATTGTCTGGTCATCATCATTATTCATTCTGTTGTTCTCATCGTATTCTTATTATATTCAACATATCCCTAAGCCACCATTGGAGAGACATCAGGATAAGTCTCTGGCTGTCCTTGACTTAAACCACATAGATTATCAAGGAAGGGACTTAAAGATGGCAGCCCATAGGTTTCTCATCCAGTCTGACAAAGCTTAAGAGGATCTGTCAGGAAGAATGGGATGAACGGCCCAAATCCATGTGTGCAAAGCTTGCAGAAACTGTCACTGTCACTGCTGTCAAAGGCACTGCTACAAGTTACCTAATTAAGAGAACCTGAATTTTGCAATGAGAGATTAAGGTTTTTGGATTTTATTACATTTTCAAAAATGTCAAAACATCTTCACTTTGTTGCTCAGAATATTAAGAGTAAATTGATAGGAATGACAGTTTTATACATTTCAATTTTTAGGAATTATGCCAGTATGTCTAAAAAGAGACTAAAAGAAATAGAAAAAATGTTTATGAATCTGTTGTTAAAAGAAAAAAAAATTACTGATGGTCAAGCTATAATTTTCTTGTGGGGATTGCGTGTCTGTGAGTCACTTCTTCTCAGAAAACACTACTGTTTTTTAGACATCATTTATCATAATGCCAGTTTTGTTTGTATTGACTAGAATAAATAAAAATCAAGCCAATCTGACCAATAAAAATGGCTTACATAAGAGGTTTGTCAAGAAAACTGGTTTAATCTGTACAAATAAAGCATAAAGATCAATTTTCTTTAATAATGTCCCAGATTTGAGTAATGACTCTCTTGTGGAGGAAGAGTTCTGGATGAGCTTGTGATGGTGCACATTTACCTCTCTGGTCTGAACAGCTCAGGCGAGTTCCAGTAACGTGGGTCTTTGTGCAACACCCACACAGGAATCCCAACCATGGTTCCCTCGGGGATGGTGAGGCCATTCACCTGCACAGTTTTTTTGCATGCCCTGTCGAGCCGAGGGACAGTGGGAATCAATCGCATTGATTCAAGTATGACCTGGTCCAGGTACTGGAGACCGATAAGCTCCTCATATGAAATGGGTCCCTAGACAAGATATAAAAAAGGAGGCAGAAAGGAAAAGAAAATATAGTAATTGTGTCCACTATTGAAGATTGCAACAAATTATGTGAAGAATTACTTTACATCTTTCTTCAGGTTAGCATCGATTTCTTTGTGTAAGGTCTGCAGCGCATCAGGGTTTGTGGCCAGATTATAAAGGATGTAACTGAGAGTGGTGCTGGTGGTGTCGTAGCCTGCAAAGATGAAGATGAAGGCCTGGGAAAGGATCTCATGCTCAGTCAACCCTATGGAAAAAACAAAATCCAAGTCTGTGTCTATTTCATTAACTTATTCAAAGCCACTGTGCTTCCAGAGTAATCAGTGACTAGTACTGATTTCATACCTCCAGGTATGTCAATATAAATTAAGTTTTTATTACTTCTGCAGTGAATACACACCTTTACTTGACTGTTCTTCGTTGTTTTTATATTTCTTTTCTGGGATCTCACTCTGAATCAACACCTGCAGGAAGTCTCCTCGGGCCTAGATCAGGCAAGACAACATTCAGTTTTAGCAGCAATTCCACAAACTTGTGGGCGATTGAAAGAGAACAGCAGAGAAAAATTAGGAATTACATTTATAGCATGCATTGACTGAATATAAATGATGGCAAAAGCTTCCAGATGTTGCCTTAAACTTTTTTTCAAATGGCCAAATCAACAATATGTTCATGTTGTAAATTATGGTCCCCATTAGAGTCATAAAGGAGGATAAACCATGCTTTACTATGTGATTGCCTCTAGTTTGTCACATCCGATTTAAAACATTAATATGGGAATACTGAAGGAATACTCGGCTTTATGTTTCACAACAGGACCTGAAAATGACCTAAAGGTTAGTGCATACAGACAAGACAATATCAGTCGTCCTTTTACAGATTTAATGCTTACAGATTTGACGTCATGATGCTGGTCTTTAAATCTCTTGATGATGTTTAAGAAAAAGTTAATGCTGTCCTTGGGCATGATTTCAAGTTTCAGGAGCTCCAGCAGACGTCGACCAAAGGGAAATGCCACTTTAAGGAGAGCAAAGAGTGGTTAACCACAATTTGAAACACAGAGATAACATGTGAGCAAATGAAGTTTGGGTAAGAGTAAAAGGGAGATCATACTTAGAAAAAAGAAAAGCTCAAAGTTGATTTTAAGGAGCTTCTGGATTTGAACATTAACAGGGTCGTTTGGATTGTTTATGGAGTCTGTCTCCACACTGAAAGAAGCACTGGTCACCGTGTCTAAACTGTAAGGAGCCACAAACCTATGAGAGTCGGAAAAGACGAGTGGTCAGTGCGATATTTATTTTAGAACAAACTATGCAAAATGTTGTCATATTACAGATGAACAACATACTGTTTGACAGTGATGGGTTCATCCAAATTTGTTTCTGCAAGTTTTCCAACAAGTCGTTCTGCATAGCGAGCAACAAGTGGATAAATCTTGAAAAAAAAAAAAGGAGACGAAATAAGAGAATTTTGTTATATTGTTAATGCTCTAATGTTGGTACCTTTATCTTATTTTGGAGTAATATACAGTACCCGCATTTCCTGTTTGCCACAAAATAAAACAAGCAATAAAATTAATTCTCTGAAGACCTTGTAAAATGTCATTCAAGTTACTGATTTCTCTTAGGAGGATTCCTAAATAACTACTGATATCCAATAATAATTCAGAGCCGATAAATGATCAACCTGTTTCAGTCTTCCACTGGTGAAGCACGGAGACAGGGTGTTGCGAATTCGTTTCCACCTTTCATCTTTGACTACTGAAACGGCATCATCCAGAGGGTCACTGAAAAAACCAGAATCCTGTGACAAGGAAAAGGAAACTACACTTAGTGTTTACAGTGTTTCCCTGTCCTATGAGGACACATGAAGTTTGCTCAGATAATGTAATATCTGCAGCGGCATACGCAATAACAACAGTTAGAACAGGCTGAGGTAAAATGTAATTATTAACCTGTCTGCTTACTCCAGGGTTGTTTGATGATGATGATGATGATGATGATGATGATGTGTGTGTGTGTGTGTGTGTGTGTGTGTGTCAGCTGGCTCTTCGTGTCTGGGCTTATTGTCTTAAACACATCATCCTCATATTACAAAGCCAATGAAAGCAGATTTGTAAATTTAAAATTTCATGTAGTCTGATAAATGAGGCAACGTTACAGAAATGTGAGAGCAAATGCCACCATGTCATTGAACATGATTTGATCAATTTTTTGGTATACAAGAGGAGCCTCTCACCCTGCGGTTGGTGAACACAGAGTAGCACTCTTTCACCATCACAGTTTTAACAATCTCAGGGTCGGCCACCATTATCACCGGCGTTCGTCCATCATACAACCTGCCAAAAAAAAAATATAAATTATATATATATATACTATAATATTATTATTATTAAAAATAATAAATGGCCAATAAATATTAGGCGCTGCCTAAAAAATGTGTCCGCATCAGAAAGTATATAACTGCGCCCCTGATTGTCCCCAACTGTTTTGCCTCTTTATCCCTAAAATAAAAGATGTTTTGTTATGCTTCAACTAAAAGAGATTTTTTAAATTCTCAGCTCAAATTTAATCTTAATTTCAAGCTTTCAGGCCCAAAAGAGGAGCAACTTCATTAAAATAGGAAACCAGTGAAGAATTTGGTTTATTATTCCATCCTGTCCCAGTGATCATGGCTTTGAATACTTGAAGGACCAACTCACCCCCAGACATCCCCATACTTGGCCTGGCACTCTTGGTCAAAAGGAAGAAATCCCTACAAGAAGTTACAGGAAAATATGTTTTAGTGTCAAAAAGCCACTGAAGGCAGGCAGGTGAGAGTGAGACTGACAAATCCTCAATGATCAAATCAGTCAGCTCTTCATATTCCTGTCACTAAGGTGAGTTTGGTTTCTGTGCACACCTTCCTCATGCCCAGCATCGTTCCAATAAAAGGAAGGGCCCTCGGTCCAGGTATCCCCAGCTTTTTGAAGAACCGATATGGCCATATCCCGTATCTGTGTTACAAAAGAGAGAAAATCTGACATCATCACTTGCACAGTAAATGAAACAGCCAGCCTGACACCAAGCTGTTGCTTTCCAGGAATACTCACAGTAATATCAGGGTAAAAAGCAGGGCCAGCAAAGTCCATGTCGCTGCTGAAAACACCGTGAAAAACATCTGAACTTTGTTCCACAAAACGCTCGAGGTGAGGAAATGTGGAAAAAGGCTGGAAAACAAGTGATTTTAAAGCCTTTCTGTGGTGGGAGGAGTCTGTGAGATCAAATGTGCTTTTGTAATGCTGTATAAAGTGTCAGAGTTGGACTGGAGGCTTCAAAACCGTTTTGCCTTTGCATTATTTTTACTTTTTTTTTTTTTTTTTTTTTTTTACTTTGTTTCAATTTAACTGCATTCATAAAGGTGTTAGAAAGTGAGCTACAGGACAAATAGTAGTTTTTAGAAGTTCTGCTGAGTGTGTGAAATGATCAGCTTTAGGCTGTCCTTGGTCTGTAAATTGTAAATTCTTTTTGAGCAGTTTTGAATACTTCTTCACATTTCTAACAAAGCCATTAGATTCTAAAAAGTATCAGGGAAATCAGGGAAACTCTTGTGCCCATTATTCTTCTAATAATTACTTTCCACCTTAAAATCGCTATACTGTCTGGTTTGTCTGTGACTGACTTTTGCCATAAAGCTTTGGCCTTTTTAAAAAATTAATTCATTAATGTATTTCTTTATTTTGCACCTCATGTTAATTTATGTTAAAATGCCACAGCTGTGCATACTCAGTAGTTTTGTTTTTTTAAAGTCTTCACCTTTTTCCACCATAACCCGTGAGGCCCGGGGAGATAAAAAAAAAATACTGATCAAACATCAGTGACATGAGCTGCTGTCAAACGATCACACCCATCAGTGAGCCAAGGGTCAACGTTTTATAGGGAGAGCCTCATAATGCACTCTGAGATATGTATGTACTTCTATATATGTGCTTACTTTGGTTTATCTGTACTCTTACATACCTGCTGCATTTGTTTCACTGACAAATATAAACCACGTTAAGTTTATTACTTTATGTTAAAACAGTGTAATCCAAAAATATAAGAAATTAAATACATCCTTGATATATAATAATATACATATAGTATTGTTTCAGATTAAGAGTTTTCTTTATTCAGTTAACTTGCATGAAACATGAATTGAAATGAAACCTCAAATGAACAAAAAATGACTTATTACATTGTTTCATTATTTATTTAACAAAAACAAAGTCAACACGCAGGAGCAGAGTGGGAAAAAATTAATTATTCCCTCACTGCTTCTATAAGAATTAATAAGGTAAGTAGTAGCAGCCTGGTGCTGTTAATCAAATGCAACTGATGAAATGATCATCAGCAAGTGTGAAAACCTCTATAAAAGCAGAGATGTGGCTGTTTGCTGATCTGGAGCATTCAGGTGTGTGTTAATACAATGCCTAGTGACGTTCATCTAGTTTTAGTGTGCCTCAAGTTTGCTTACGTCTCATTTTAGAAACTAGACAGCAAAGATATCTCAGAGATAGTAAAAGGATTGCAGATGTGTCAACAAAGTGAGTGGGTACAAGGTGAGCAGCTTTAATTACACTGGAATCGAGCGTAAACATTGTCTGGGTAACAGGTCTGTCCTCCCTGTTTGGCCAATGTTTTATGAATGCAGCATGAAGGGTAACGCCCCCAGCGTGAATCGGATGTTAGAACAAAATTAATTTCCCCTAAAATAAAAAACTTTCACCACAGAAATCAGTGCAACTGGATTCGTAGCCGGATGGCTACCCTCCAAATCCCCCCCCCCCCCCCCCCCCCCCCCTCTCTTCCACTCAAACACCCCCCCCCCCCCCCCCCCCCCCCCCCCCCCACCCCCCCCCCCACTAAAAAAAAAAAATTTTTTTTTCTCCC
>VUQJ01000147.1:0-12257 GCA_015108635.1 Andinoacara biseriatus
TTTTATGTTATACAATTATTATACAGTACTATAGAATGAAACCAAAGATCAAAACCTGTTTTCAGGCCCAAGCATTTAAGACATTAAAAAGAGAAACGTTTTCTTACAAATAACTATGATAGTTTTTAGAAATACTGTAAAATAATAATATTAATAATCAACCAAGTTTGACACATTGTGACTCTCGTATTTCACAGTCCCTCTGACTGTGCCTCTTCGTGCTGACTCCGCTGCGTTGTAACGGAGATTGATAGCCAATCAGGACGCAGAACACAATGCGCGTTCATACCCTGTATTAAAAAAATTACTATCTATCTATCTATCTATCTATCTATCTATCTATCTATCTATCAATTACTATCTATCTATCTATCTATCTATCTATCTATCTATCTGAATGATGCGCAGTTGCAAAACAGTTGGACAACTTCGCGGACACACGTTGTTTGAGCTTTCACGGTGTCCGTAGTTCTCTTGCGGCGCGCTGTTTTACGAGCGTTGAACAAGCGCTGGTGTTTTTTGCCGCGTGGGCGGAGCGGAGCGGCAAAGAGAAGCTGGGGAAACCGTATCTGACGGGGAAACGCGGCTCGACGGAACAGTTTAACCAGACATTAACTTTACTTATTGAAAGTGACCAAAATTAAAACCAAAAAATATTGCACAAAATATATAATCTAAGCATTCCTTATTTATGGCTTAAGGCCTGAAGAAAACTGCATTGAAAGACGTCCCTAAAGTGAAAAACTGATGTGGCAGGCTCGTCCATTTTGGCAACATTTCCTTGCAGCAACTCAAAATTGTAGTGAGCAGTGTGTATCTGCTTGATGCCTGATAACCTGGGGGCATGCTCCCAATGCAATGTCCTGAGGTCATGTTGGAATGTTTGTTTATTTCGCAAAACTTTGCATAACAAATAAGAAAGTAATTTGGATAAAAAAATAATTAAATGCATATATAAATAAAACAGCACAAGGCTGGGTGTTCTTTTACCCCCATTGTAAATTGGTAAGCTTTCAGAAACTTGGAAATGATAGATTTATATAAACTTTAACGCATTTTATTATTTTGGTGTTTCTGTTGATAGATTTTCCCTTTGGGTTGTCCAAACAGATGATGTTGATTTTGGATGTTAGCGGAATGCTAACCCCAGCCTCACTGCTGGACTAATGTAACATCTGCTTCTTCAACAGAACCTGAGATCTTTTGCTATTCCGAGCCGGTAGGAGCGGTTTACAGTGAAAGCGTCACTCTGCAGTGTCACCTTCAGCCCCCGATGGATGTGACAGACAAGACAGTGAAGTGGACTCGTGGAAATGACGTTGTGCTCCTTCATCGAGGTGGAAAAAACATTCCTGGAGCACAGAGGGAGCACTTTGAAGACCGAGCTGTTCTCTCCCAGGAGGGGTTAACCAAAGGAAATCTGTCATTAGAACTGTCCTCACTAAAGCTCACTGACTCTGGGAGATACAGATGCTCCTTTATCGCTGAAAATTGGGAGAAGAGTTGCTTTGTTAACCTCACTGTTGGTAAGTATGTGGTACAGATATTAAAATAATACAAAAATCTGCAGGACAAAGCATCTGATTATTTGGCTGTGGTAGAAAACTGTTTTAAACTGAGCTGGAAACAGTTGATATAAATGTTATCAGCCCATTGATATGTAATAATCAGTGATGAGCAGTCCCATATGTCATCTCCTCGATCTTGTTGCAGCAGTAACTTAAGAATGTAGACCTAATTGTAACCTTAACCATAAATCGATGAAAAACAGAGCAAGCCAGACATGTTTCACATATGATGCTGCTGTGTGAAGAAGAGGATGTAAAATCTCCGGTCAAAATCTTTGCAGTACACAAGCAAACAGTGGCACAAAAAGTGGGTATGCGTTATATTCAATGCATAGGTGCGCTGCACAAGAGGGGGGCACCAAAGCGATGCGAGGCAATTATTTTTCTTATAAATGTGATGGTATAGTTACCTTGAAAAAGTAGCCCGATCTCTGATGACTCTTTTTTAAAGTAACTTAGTTACTTTACAGATTGCTTTAAAACTAGGTTAGATCAAACGTTACCTTATTAGTTTCATTCAGCAGCTGCCAGTGTTGTGTCAAAAAGTGATTGTCTGCCATGAAGTGGTTCTGATGTCTCGCCGTGCTTTTATGTGTAATGTGTAATATTTGCTCAAAAGTGGACGTATTGTTGCATAAGCCAGACGTCACTCCCCAAGAAGAAAGCAAAAATATATTTATAATATTTTCTGGGCGAGCAGACGTATGCCAGCATTCCAAACATTTCACCACAGATGCCATGATGATCGGCACCTGTGCTTATGAATGGAAGGCCCTGCGGCCACACTCAGGTCACACCCGTTACAAAATAAAAATAAAGCAATTCTAAATTAAAAATTATATTAAAAATTCTAAATTAAAAAAAAACTACATCACAAAATCATTGCCTTTAGAAATTATAGTGGCCTGTTATCACTTTTCCATACTGTTTGTGTAGTTTAAGAAGAACTTCAGTGGTAATATTTTCTGTTGTTAACAAAATATGTCATCCTAAGCAGCTAAACATAACCAGTTAGATTCTTATGTTGGTAAAAAAGACTTTCTTACAGCAGGCTTTAGCCTACATAACACATTTCTTGCAACAAGAATTGATACAGCTTTTTCCTAAACTATCACCGCGGCCCATCCCCAGGGTTGCCAGATCTGACAGACAGTTTCAAACACAACAAAACCTCCATTGAAACTCACGTTAACAGCTCCAGGTGTGATATATATTTAAATATATACAGTTTTGAGTGGGTTGTTAAAAATTTGGCTGCTTTTAACAATAGGTTTTTAGGAAGTTTTTATTGGAAAATTATTTATTTCATTTCCAGCCCAATGTGTTCACAAGCTGCCCAATCTGGCAACACTGCGCCATCCACCAACATTTGTCCAAACCGTCTAGATTCGTATTTGTGTTTTTTTTTTTCATCAGAATTCAGGTTCACACAAATACTGCGTATTAATGACCATATTTACAGATTTATAAATGAAATGTGGTTTTTGTTCTATCAGTTGTGTGCATCTAATTTTATTAATGCATCTAATTAGAGGCACAGATTCATTCTAGGCAACCGAGACTAGAGAATCCCGCTCCTGCTCCTTTCCTTCTATTACAACCTGTCAGATCCTGGCAGAAAGCTGCATGCACCACACAGCCGGCAGAGGGCGCACATTACCCCACAGGTGGAGCAGTGCTGTAGGCGCTGCTGAAGCTATCGCTATGCATTGGGGGGCCGAGCGGTGGTCATGACCGCCGCCCTAGATGAGAAGGCTGCCCATGTCGCCCATATCAGGAACCGCCGCTGGCACAGTGACTTGGATAAGTAACTTTAATCTGATTACTGGACTGCAAATAGTAGCACGTTGGATTACTCGTACCGGAAAAAAGAAGTCAGATTAGAGTAACGTGTTTGAGTCTTACTGGTTCACCTATTACCCCACCTGAATCAGCCTGAAGTCTTTGCACATGACTCACTGTATTTATCAGCCTACTTGATTTTGACATAAAGTATTTTCTTCTGTATTTTGTGTGCTTCCCTTTAGAGTAATTTTCTCTCTTGAATCAGCTGCTGCACATTTAATTATTTACATTGCAACAATAAATCTAAATGAATCAAATATTGGTATATAAACTTGAAAGCTTCCTCTTTAGCCTGACCTATGATTAATATTACATTTGTTTGTATTTACCCACTTCATGATATCTGTGTTGTAATTTTACTTGGTGCATTGTTTTAGTTACTGCATTATATATATACTGCAGCTCTATAATTGTATTCCAATTTTTCCATTCTTTGATTGAACCTGTGTTTCTGCAGGTGAGTCTGAGGTGATCGGCTCAGATGAGCCGGTGAGAGCAAACATCAGTCAGGACGTCGTTCTGCCGTGCCACCTGGAGCCTCCATTCAATGTGTCGACCCTGACGGTGGAGTGGAAGTGCAACAACTCGTTTGTGCACGTCTATCGAAGTAGGAAAGATGATCCAACTAGTCAAGGCAGTCAGTTTAAAGGCAGAACGTTTCTCTTCCCTAAAGAAATGGAGAATGGCAACATTTCCTTATTACTGAGAAATGTGAGCAAAGCAGATGAATGCCTTTATATCTGCCATGTTCCCGGACTCCACAGCCAAGTCAGAAAGGGGAACATTACTCTAATAGTCGGTGAGTACAGCTGATGTGGTGCGTCTTCAAAATAAATATTTATTTTATTTTCAAAATAAATATTTTTATTTTGAAGCTGGATTTGAAGAAGGAAAATAACACAAATGACACAGGAGTCGTGAGCGGTCAGTCAGTAAAGCAGAGTGTTTGTTTATTATTGTGCCGTCTTCCTGTAAATGTACAGATTGCATTCAGAATTCCTTAAATTCCTTTTGAGTTCAAAATTTAGACACACAAGCAGGAGAAGCATTTGTGGGAAATGGATGGATGAGTGCTGTCTTGGAGGTTTGTGGTTTAAAAACAAAGTGTGACAGCTTCAGTTTTTGTTTTTTTCTTCCAGATGAAAATGTGCCCACTGACACTGACTTTGGTGCTGTCCTTGGTGCTGTCCTTGGTGCTGTCCTTGGTGTCATAGTTGTCCTTGTCATAGTTGGCACAGTTGTAATAGTTGTTATAGTTGTCAAAGGTGGAACTATAAATTGGATAAGAAGTAAGTCACAAATTTCTACTCTTTCTTCAAAAACTTACAAAAATAGTAATAAAAGTCCACACTGAACAAGAAATGATCTTTCATAAGTACTTTCTCTAGTTACCCTTTACATAATTTCACTGAAACACTCACAGGGGCAGCATTTTACACCACCCATCCAAAACTAGAGTGGTTTAATAATAATAATACATTATGCATACAATACTTTTATTCTTCAAATTATGTTCAATAGCTTGATAAATACAAGTAACTACAGTGTTAATCACATGAAATATAAAAGCAAAAACCTCCATTTTTCCTCATACTGAATGTTAAATAAGGAGCTACAGTTGCTGCAATGTAATCATGTTGCATGGTGATCTGCTGTTCACTGTGAATAAGCTCTTATTGGCCATCTCATGTTATCTAAAAGGAGAAACAGTCTCACGTTGTTGATTCCTTTAACATAACGCACTTATTTGTTATTTCCTCATGGGTGTGTTGTCAGTTTCAGGCCATTCTGTGACAAACTCTTTCCTCTGCAGCGGGGAACTGAAATAATTAGCCTTTTTGCATTTGCATCAATAATTTCTCTTTTTAGTCTTCTTTTGTTTCCAGTATCAGATATTTTTTTTAAGTTTAACCATGTGCTGATCAGAGTGCACAGACAACATAAAATGCAAATGGTCCATTTTGGAAGGCAAATAACTTGTTTTATCTTGTATAGGAAGAAGACGTGGAGGACAGAACAATGAGATGAACAATGAGCAGCCAGAAGAGATTATACAACTGGATCCACAATAGCCAAACCCGGACGATGTGCACTAACCTTGTGTGGTCTCATTTCATTTATTTTGCTGTGAGTCTAATCTATAGATCAGCTCAGTCTCACAGCAACATGTGAACTGGTCTGTTTGTGGTCCTTGAGATGAATTATTGATTTTTTTTAGTTAGGAGAGAGTTAACAGGAGTCATGTCAGCCCGTCAAACAAACAACGGAGCTTTTTACACCACACATAACTACCAAAGAAACCTTTAACAGATTGATACCAAAGTATCCTAACTTCAGTCTAACCCCATTATATTAAAATGCTTTTGAAAATTGTTCCAGTTCCAATTAGAAGACAAAAATCTCATTAAATAGATAAAAACACACATATTCCAGAAAATGTTAGTGTTTAAGTTTAGGGTAGGCGTCAGGGAGATAAAGCTTGGGTTACATGTGTTCCAGTACATTCAGCGATCTTCAGCAGGTCAGGCATATCAGCATTCGGAAACTCTCTCGGCTCATGGGAAGATGCTTGAAAACACAAAAATGACCGTTTAAAACCAATTATCACTCATTTTGTGCGTTTCTTCAGAGTGCACAATGTTTGTGACTGTCCAGACTAAAACTAAAACAGGGTCAGCAGCACCTCAAAATTCTCTATTTCATCTTTTTTACTGCTTTTGTTGATTTAGTTTTGTTTATTTGTTTTTTACATTGACCTTTAAAGTACCTACCTACAGCAAAAGTTTATAATGAGAACATGGCAGCTTTTAAATCAACAAAACACACTTCAATTCCATAATTTGTGCTTATGAGAGCCATTATGCTCCTGGTTGTCTCTCTGAACCTCCCGCTCTCATAAACACACAATCCTCTCAGGGAATTTCTTCACATTTGGCCTTGACATTCCAAAATGACCTGATTCAGTAGTTTGTTTTTTTTTAAAGATTTTTGAACTCTTTCTGAATAAACCCAGCCATATTTACACTGTGTCACACAGATGTCTAATAAAATAATGAAATGTTAATATTTACAGTCCAAAACACCAAAGCTCAGGTCTGGAGAGACCTGTGAGTAAACTGCACCTTTATACTAATAGATTATAACCTGGTGCTGCCGGCCTCTGACTGAAGCTTTAATATGTGAACGCTTTACATTCTGTACCAGGAAATGTGCTGCGAGCTCAGAGCATTTCATATGAACTCTTCTTATGAGTGCAGCTTTTAAGACAGTGTGTGCATGTTTATGCAACATGTTAGATACAGCATTAGGTTTTATTCTGTACTGGATTAAAATGTGTGATGTGATTTTTTTTTTTAACCGTAATTTAATGCCGAAGGGATGTGATGACAGAGACTTGTTTGCCTCGCACACTCTCTGGGATGATTACTGTGTGAAGGGCAGGACATTTTATTTTTCATTCAAATGCAAAGATATAGATTTTATTTTTTTAAACTTTTTCCTGTGTGCCTTGTTTTAATGTCTGTCTTCCACCCTCAGCAGTGATTAATACAAGCAGAGCTTAGAAACACACTCCACTCGTTTTCACTTTCCACTTCCGACTGATTCACAGCACAACACAAACTCCACGTCAGAGCAACAAAACACACACTGATGTCGCTTCGAGTGGTATTTTTCTAGCAATGTTAATGAGCCATGAAGCTGTGATTAATGGGATTTTCCTAGATTATGAAGAGCTGCTTCCATCTGCCAACAGAACTTCATAAGTGTGACATTTTAAGCTTTGCAATAACATTTAAATTTTAATCATGCTAAAATGACTTTTAACTTCCTTTAAATGCCTTTTATTTGTTAGTTTACTTTGTGTTTGTCCTGTGAAATTTGAGGCATCTCTGGAACCTGTGACTTTGTTAATTAAAAAATGCTTTTGACAGCTGACTTTCAGTTTTTTGGCTTTTTTAAAAAATTACAGTGGTTAACTCGTCATGCTTTTTATCATTCAAAAACAGAACGTGTATCATGGATTCATAAGTTACTATATGTATTTTAAAAGCCAATGCTAAAAAAGTTGGGAGTTGTGAGTCACGCATGCGTACTAGAACCGTTCTACTAGAACCGTTCTACTAGAACCGACAGAACAGAGTGCAGGCTGGTGTCCACAGACATTTGATAGCCTCCCGCTTAAGGTCTAATCCTGCTTCTCACCTGGAATAAATCTTGTTTTCACCTGTTGAAGACTGTGGTATTACAGCGCCACCATGTGGACAAAGATGAAATAAGCCACGTACTCAACTGTGACAGAAAGATGCATCTCAACGCTCCTGCAAGTATGAATATGAGGAACGGGTTTAATAAATAGCTGCGAAGAGAATACACACATGCACACACGCTTCACACAAGTTGTTTGGTGTTAATTCTCTAACTATGATCTCTTGGAGCTGATTTTGCAAATTAAACATAACTAACAAGCAAACATTAATTATACTATAAATGTTATCGTTTACGCACAGACACAGGAAGAACATGCAAACTCCACACAGAAAGGCTGAAGTGGATGATGGATGGATGTTACAGTTTAAACTGACTGTGACTCTGATCCGGGCGTTCAATGTTCTGGAAAAAAGCAAACAAACAAACAAAAACTTGCACCTGTTAACAGGAAACACTACAGGTGGCTGGAGGAGAGACTTTCGCCTTTTTCTGTCCTTTGACCGCAGACGGGAGGACCTTCAGAAACAGACGTCGGGTGTTTAGATGCTTCAGCAGGTATGCAGCTGCTTTAGCGGATATTGTAGCCTATATGAAGTCTTTGGCTCACACTTTAGGTGAAACAAAAAGCTTATTGTGCCTTTATATAAATGAGGCTGCTGGGGTCGTTGTCACATAGGAGCGGTGTAGTTTATTCCACTCTCGAAGTTTCTCCTGTCAGTGCAGGTCGGGATCAGATTAGAAAAGTACAGTCTGCACGTCGGTCTCAATATTTATATGAATGGGGAATTAAATAAGCTTTAACCTTCTTTTCAGGTGTTCAAGTAACCATGTTTCAGTGCGCGCTGTGTTTGCTGTATTCTTATCCTCGTTGTCGGTCATTTATTGCACATGAAAGTGAAAGTAAGCTCATGTTTGCTGTAAAGGACGCAGAGAGCACACAGGGAAGAAAAGTGACGCTTTTCTTTTAGTATCTATTATAATAACTGAAATCTGAACTCAAACCAGCCGCAGGTTTTGCCTCCGCGATTTACAATTTAATTATTTCCCTGCAAATGAACTTGGAACTGTAAACTAGCCTCCAGCAGGGGGCGCAGTGAGCGGCTCCACGGTGATTCACCATCTATCTACAGTATTTATCTATCTGTAGATAGACTAGTAATAACGTATATAAAGTATATCACTGTTGCATCATGGCACAGTTGAGGTTTTATAACCTGTATGGTATCTCAGGAGTATTTCTATTTTTCTGGATTTTGGCATTTGGATTTTTACTTTGTCTTGTGCTGTTTTAAATGAAAGTGAAACTAAGGCAAATCACCATTTCGCAGTGAAGGTCACAGATTCAACAAGGGCAAATGTCTTTTCTATTTTTTTTTTATGTATTTATTTTTGTACTAAATCTTACATAGAACTTATTCATAAAGCGTAATTCTCAGTCCCTTTGGCACAGTATGTGGATGCTGGAGGAAAGCGAATCTAATTAGGACTAAATAATATCAGCTCAGCTAAAGGATAAATGAAATAATTTTACTGGCCAACTCCATTACACCTCCTTGTTTTGCCTGGACCATGTTGTACACCACACGGTATAACACTGATTCCACCTGATTACTGTCACTGTGTTAATTTTAGTGGAAAGGGGATTAAACTGAACCTGTTACTATACTGCAGGAGAAAATACAAATAAATGGCCTGTTTGATATTTATTACGTATACTTCTGTATTTCTTCTGTTTCACAATTAGACAATGTGGTTCAGTTCTTCTGTGTTTTCCACATTCCTGCCCTGCTCGCTCAGATACCATCATGTAGAGGTACATTACATCATCACTGGAAACATGCCATTCACCTTGTTCCATCTTTACATTCATATTTATTGCCTATCAAAAGCTCCACTGCAGCTGATGCTGTTTCAGGACATGTAAAATGATCAAACTTACTGAGTGCTTATCTGTGAGAATGAGCTCATTGCAATGTACCACAATAGTTGGTGGACCCACTGCGCACACTAGAATCACACCACACCATAATGTAGTATTGCATTGATAAAAGTTTGTTATCAATTTCTGTGTGAATTAAAAACACGAGCCTTTATTTTTTTCAGCTCAGTCAGCAGTAATTGATCCACTTCAGCCACTGGTGGCAGCAGTTGGTGATGACATCATTTTGCCGTGTTACCTCGCCCCAACCATGGATGCTTCAGACATGACTGTGGAGTGGAGTAGACCTGACCTGGACTCCAAGCTGCTCCATGTTTGGCCCGAGAGACCTGAACTACAAAATCCATCCTACAGGGGCCGAACATCTGTGTTCATTAGTGAAATGGAGAATGGAAACATCTCTCTGAAGATCTCCAAAGTGAAGCTGTCTGATGAGGGAACGTACAAATGCTTCATTCCAGACCTGCAGAGAGACTCAGCTTTTCGTCTTGTTGTTGGTAAGTGGAAATCCATTGAGATTTATCCACATTTTTACCATTTTTTGTCACAAGAAGAACCAGGTCCTGGTTCCCCTTAGTTTGCTGTGGTGTTGGGTTTTTTAAAGTATACTGTGGGTTTACAGACACAGAGGGTGGGTCTGAGTGGGTAAACCAACGCAGAGCCATCTACAAGAATGATATTATACAGGAGACTTCATAAATTACTGTAACATGGTGCAGCCTGGTCTTTGTTAGCAACATTTAACAGTTTTATAAACTTGAGATGAAGAAAGAGGGTTAACTTGAACTCAGAGTCATCACAGGGAGAGACTGTGAAGCTAAACTGCTCACTGAAGCTACTTCTGACACTTGTTTTCACTTCTTCATTCATAAAGTCAGTGAACTGCAGCAGATCAGTTTCCTGAAGTTTAGGACTTTACGATCTGAGCGCTTTCAATCCGTCGTCATTTTTAGGACAGAGAAATAAACAAAGGTGCCTAAAAACTTACTTTAAGTCACAGCACTTTTTAGAGATTAGGAAAAACTTAATGTCAGAACTATCATCTGAATTCACCTGCTGTAATGTGACAAAATAATATATTTTTAGGGACACAAACTGTTCTGTTTCCAGGTGCTGCCTCCTCACCTGTTGCACAGATTAACAGAACCAGCAGCAGCAGCAGGGTGGTGTTACAGTGTGAGTCTGCAGGCTGGTATCCAGAGCCTGAGCTGCTGTGGTTGGACGGTGAGGGAAACCTCCTCCCTGCTGGACCCTCAGAGACCCTCAGAGGTCCTGATGACCTCTATACTGTCAGCAGCAGAGTGACTGTGGAGAAGAAACATGGTAACATCACCTGCAGAGTCTAACAGAAGAACATCAACCAGAGCAGAGAGACACACATACATGTTCCAGGTAAAGTTCATGCATAAATGATGTGAATTCTCTGGAACAGCTGCACAGCTTTGGTAAGATTACAAACTGCTGAACTTGCTGCTGTCATTTCAGATGATTTCTTCATGGTCATCAGTCCTTCTAGTGATCCAACTATTGATCCAACTATTGATCCAACTATTGATCCAAATACCGTCACTGGTTTGGCCATCGGTGTTGTTGTTGTTGTTGTGCTCGTTCTGATTCTTGCTGTTTTCTGTGTTTTGTGGAAGCAAAGACGATTCAAATGCAGTAAGTCCCAATTTTTTTAATTAATTAATATGTAATGTTTCAGCTTCATATTTTTTTTATTCTGATATAATAAATGAAATTATAAGAGTTTTTTATTTTTATTTTGAGCTGATTGATATATTTTGACTGATTCTAGAAATGTTTTGATGGGAAAGTGTGTGGAATTTAAAGGGATCTATCGACACAGCTGGAATATAATTTCTAATTATGGTTTCATTGAGTAGAAATGTTGTTATCTACTGAATGAAACTGAGTGGTCCATAATTCTTAAGAATGGGAAGAAAATGTCAAGGGAACTAAAAAAAAGACTGGTGCAATTTAAGATTCTACACAGAGTATATTGGACACCATACAGACTGTACAGGGTGGGTCTGTTATACCCCTGCTCTTTGGAACTGTCAGGAGGATAAAGGCACATGTGCTTTGTGCATGTGCATGTGCATGTGCTTTAGGAGTGCCCAGAAATCCAGGAATGTTGGTCATCAGTTCATGAAATCTTAGAGAAAATAGTCGGGCAGAATATATCCGTTTGCAGCCGGCTCGATATCCTTGGGGACCCTTCGTCATTGTGACATTTACCTTCATCTCTTTCACAATGGGTGCAGACAGCTGTCATGTTGGGGAGGAAGTTATTAGTACAGGAGAGGAAGGGTCCATCTGTCCCCACTCTAACCCAGTGGTATAACTCCCTGGGCCAACCTGCTGCCCTAGAGAGATTATCTTATAGATTGCTAAATAGAGGAGTCCAACAGGAAGTGGTCCTACTATACTTAAGTTAAATGGCATCTCCAGTTCACACTTAATCTAACTGAATTTACTGTAAGGTTATAATTATCTAAAAATATAGTAATATAATTATTATAATTACCTCATCTGTATTTATGCTTTAGGGCATAATTATTTTATTTGAGTACATTTTCTGCTTGTGTTTGTTAATTAATTAATAATTAACATTATTCTAATTATTTTTGGTTTATTAAGTAATCTTTTTTGTAACAATTTTTAAATTTAGCATTTGTAATGGAGCGTCCACA
>VUQJ01000149.1:0-13468 GCA_015108635.1 Andinoacara biseriatus
TTAAAGAAATTATTCTTTAAAATTATGTTCATTTAGGTGCTTTATTGATTGATTATTTAATGTTTGTTAATTTTTTAATATAAATGTGCTCTTCTGTACACATACCCATCCATCCAACTATCACAGCTGCCACAGGGTGAGAAGCCAGGTACGCCCCAAACAGGTTGCCAGTCTGTTGCAAGGTTAACACAAAGAGACAAACAACCATTCACACTCACATTCACACCTATGGGTGATTTAGAATTACCAAGTAACCTAACCCCACTATGTGCATGTCTTTGGACTATAAGAGGACGCTGGAGTACCCAGAGAGAACCATGCAGACATGGAAAGAACATGCAAACTCCACACAGAAAGGCCCTCGCCAGATGGTGGATTCAAACCCAGAACCTTCTTGCTGTGAAGCAACAGTGCTAACCATCAGGCTATCTTGCTGCCCTGGACACAAACCAAAACAAGTATTTTTGGTTCAGTTCCTGCTTCAGTGTGTGGGGATATACACACTAAGTTCTTTGTTATTTGGGACAGCCTGTCAAGTCTACTGCATGTGTTATATTCTCTTGCCATTCGGTTTCATTAATGTATGAACAGAAGACGCTCTATCCAAAGAATTCTGCTTAAATCAGTATCAAGCTTTCAAGATTATGACTTTCCTCTTTTTTAAGGGCTTTGATGCCAACACATGCTACTATTAAACATTATATTGTCATAATTATCACATTATTATTTTCGATTTGATAAACCTCACCAAGCACTGGATGCACAGTGAAGATTACAAGAGTCAAATTCTTTATCAAATTCTTTATCTTTGTCCACTTTCTACATAAAATCGACACATCAGTTCAAAAAAATAATAGTGACTGCTTCCATTGAAGCTGTCTCTAATGAATAAAATGTCAGTTGGATTGTAAATATCCAGTTAATGGTCTGATTGATATAATTGTTAGTAGCAAAAGCACAACTGGGAAACTTTACATAGAAGGCTATTTTTGACGCTTTCAGTGCTTTGAGATTTCACAGTGGGGAGCCTGAGCCAAGTGGATTTATTAACCATCACAGGCCTCCAACTAGGGAGTCCAGAACAAAGAACCACTGCCAAAAGCACAAGCCTCTGTACACAGTCTTTGTTTTGCCCCTCTGCACTCATCGATACACAAGTGTGCTGTCTTTTGATGTTTCTTCAATATACTGACAGTTCATCTGAAGCAAAAAGTTCCGAAATCTAGCTCAAGGAGTCACGACTTGTTGTGTCTCTGTTTCACATCAGCTTCACTGGCTTTGATGGGGGAACAGGGAAAGTAGTGCAAAAAGGGTACTTTCTTCACCAGCATACAAAGCATTAAGGATCCATGCTCAAATTCAGCAAGCCTTACATTTTAAATGTTGTAAGAGAACTTTCTGAAGTGGAAAGAGGTAGAGAGATTTCATCATTCATTACAAAGACCAATTTTCAACTGATACACATTTCCAGGCCTGTCGCTTTTCAAGCTGCCATTCCCGCAGCTTTCATCATATTGTAACATTAACATGGTCCCTGGAGATGGGCAGACACGTGTGTCATTTCACTGCTAGCCCATTTGTCATCCATTCCATTTTTAAACAATCTACATCTCCAGGACCACAAAACATAACCCCAATTTTTCATTTAGAATATCAAATTCAGCAGACTACTATACAACCTACACCCAGTTGGTTCCTGCTGATGTTTTTTGGATGCAAAGGTGGAAGGGCAGTGGAGTGGGCACACTAGGTCAGAGAACCACCCCCCCGGCCTTGAAACTGTGAAGAGGCTAGTACAGAAGAAGGATTTAGCGAGTGGGGCCCACAATATGTGTTAGCCGTTTGGAGGAACAGACAAAGCTGCTCCAGCCGCGTATCCATGGCAACCATCTCAGGACCAACTCAAGTTCTCATTGAGGTCCTTTGTTTCTCCAGAGGCTGTGATTAAAGGAGGTAAAAGTGAGGAAAAACTAAAGAACAGAGGATGAGACTAGCCATGCTGACACTTATCCTCTGTCAGCTGCACTTTTGAAAATCCTTCCCACAGCAAATATCAGTGGACAGCGTCTCACTATTCAGACACAAAGTACCAGTCCTCCTGTCTGAGAGCACTCTCTGGAGCTCCTGATGCAGGGACTGAATGACATCCCGAGGCCTGGACGCTAATGAGCTGAGATCATTACACCAATTATTTTAGCTTAGATCAGGACTTGGCTGTGACTGTGCAGAGGAACTAGGACCCATTGCTAGCCTAATTGCTGGCTTGGGAAAAAGAGGATGAGCATAACAAAAGGGTTTTGAAGCAGAGATGGGAAGAGGTTATTGCTAAACTCTGGTTAAATTCCATCAGGCCGTTGTGCATGGAGCTTATGCATTTAATTCAGTAAGGTTCAGTGTTAGTCCTGTAAACAATCAATATAACCAAGTTTCAGAAGCAAAGGTTTACAGCACATATCAGAGTTGAGTGGGTTGTTCTGAACTGGCCATAGGTGTCCGCGTGAGTGGTTGTCTTCCTTCATGTGATGAACTGGCGACCCCCATTTCAAATATTAGTCCTGTCAGGCCTCTATTTTGCACTCTTGTTACTTGAAATTCCTAACTCATGACACTGTAACAGGTCAATAATTTTTGAATAACCATTTCAAGGTGCCACTCCTTGTTACCCTTCTTTGTTTTGGTAGAGCCCAGTACAAACACAACTCACGCCAGACTTGCTTTGAAATGTGGGAACAAGATTTTGGAGACCCAAGAGAGGGTACAGTATTAAATATAATGAAAACAGATCCGGCTGAAATTATTTCCTGCCGTTTATAGGAGCTCAGGGGAAGGATGAGCTCACACAGGGAACAACTGGGAACATACACAGACATCTCAGTGAGAGCCAACTGACTGATTGTACTGTAAGCAACACCCGGGTGACAATAAAGGAGACAACAACAGCTTGAGTCTCAGTGTTATAAGCTTTACCAGTCTGACCTTTGATCCCTGTGGATGAAAAACTACACTGAAGTTGGCTGTGCTGGCTCACAGAACATCTGATGTGGTGTGCACTTTTAAACACAGGCTCCAGAAGGCCGTTCCAAATAGTTTATTTGTGACAGTTAATGCTTTGCTTTGATTTGGTAGACTTAGTGGATGGATGGTTAGGTGGATGGGTAGGTGGGTTGATGGGTGATTTTTTTTTTCTATACATCAAAATAAGAACAAATAATTACCATTAAAGATCAAATCAAATTACAGTATTATAAAGCTACTGAAATTATTCAATAAATTAGGATAACATAAATTTGCATCACTAATGAATCCAACGTCTTTCCATTTTCCTTAAAGGTAATAATGCAGTGATAAGGTTCTTTGCTCTCAGTCTGGTAGTCAAGAGGCAAATGGTCTTCAGGTCAAAAGGGTGGAGCTATACTGACGCCTGGGTGTGCCCAACAGATTAACAGGTGACAGAATATGCTGTATGCTGGTGTAGTGACATCAGAAGGGGTTGATTTTAACATTGTTTCTTTCACTAACATTTCACAGGAGTTTATTTTCATTTCTGAATTGGCATACTAAAGAACCTAATTTTATCAAACACTGCCCTAAGTCTCAACTCCTGTCAGACAGACTAGAGCAACAACTATGCCAGACTAAGGCAGTCAGCTTAAAGCATGAATTCATCACAACCAGCCTGGAAAGGTGGTTTATGAACTGGTGGATGATTACAAAGGGATTGTACTGTGCTAATTAAACTGTAGTAGTTTCACTCCCTAATATTCAATGCACACAGTAACATTATAGAAAAAAACAGCATAAAATTATTTATTTATATATTTATATATTATGTTGTGTCGATTATTATTCACAAATGAACTAATTTTAGTGTTTTAATTTGTACTTTATTTATTGAAATGCATCTCTATTTTTTTTCTCATGACCAATAGCAGAAGTACTACAGACCCTGCGTTCAGCTATTTTGAGACTGCAAATCAGCTATCCAGTAATGCACTTGGATTACATTCCATGACATCTGAATCCACAAAACACACCACACCCTGACCAGATGTGCTATGGCAATGCTCAAGGGAAAACACAAAAATCAGTCAGTCCCAAGAGTCCCTGCAAAATGTTGGGTTGGGTTAAAAAAGATAAAATGTCACGACTACATATGTTCCTAATATGACCATGTATTGTGAAAAGACACATTGCAGCTGGATTAATATAATAAGACGGACCACAAAGGGTTCACTATACCTGCTGAAAAGTAGGGTATTCATCGTCTGGAACTGTCTCGTTTAAAGAGAATGGTAACATTGCCATCTAGCGGTCAACTGGACAGCCTTGAATAGATTTATTTTTAAACGTGCGCCTGATGTTAAAATGATTAACAAATACTTAGAAATGATTAAAATATTGCAGAAAATAGTGCTGAAAATATTGCTAACAGATTTACCACAGTAAGAGAAGTGTTGTTGACTATACAGCTTTATTTATTTTATTTTATTTATTTTTTTATTTATTGTTACCTATGTATTTTTACCACAGTAACCTTTGAGCAGATTCCCGAGTACAAGATGTAACGAAGAGCAGATAACAGGATACTGATCACACACATTCATCCAGCCTGACATGATGCCGTACCACATGGGGAGCAGTTAGTGTTATTATTAAAAGCCAGCACGTTTAACATGGTTAAACGTTTTAAATGGTTTGTGGGAATTTCACAGCCACTTCTCCAGTCATTAGTTCTCAAGTCATTAGTTTCACTAAGAAACAGCATTAAAGTGCTAAATTCAACGTAGCTTCCAGGCAACTACCATTCATGCACACAAAAGGGGTGACTGTTGTTACAAATAAATCTGTAAATCACAACACGCCACTGTGAAATACGTATTCATAACTCGGATGTACTGCATTTTCAGCAGCAGTGTGTGCGTGTATAATGTCAACATTAGTCGTTTTTTAATGACTATTGACGAAGACTTATTATTATGCCTTTTTATTTATTTATTTATTTATTTTTACTTAACAGAGTAACCAGAAACAAAAATAAGCCTACATAAATACCACAGTGGTTTACCGCAATTGTTCAATTCTTGTGCAACTTTAAAGATCGGTATCCATAAATAATAAGAATAATAATAAATACAATTTTAATACAAAAATGTAGATTCTATCCTGATAGCAGGTGAAAATTAAATGTTTTCAAGTCTAATAAAGTTTAATAAAGTAGTATATTAAGCGCTACTGGTTTGCACTGAGGGGTGTGTTGGATGGGTCACATGTCCCGCCCCAAGAACAAAAGTGAAGGCTGGACTTGAAGCAAATTTGGAACGTAACAAGGAAAAGCCTTTTTATCCGAGTCCACAGCTTAGTCCAAATAATCAGAGTTTTTCAAAGAATGGCTGGGCATTTGAAAAGGTTTTACGACGTGACAGCTAAGCTGTTGTCTGGAGAAACCCTCCGTTTCTCCGCACTTACAGGCAAAGTTGTACTCATTGAAAATGTGGCGTCTCTCTGAGGAACAACAACCAGGGACTACACTCAAATGAACGAGCTTCATTCTCGCTACTCCGCCAAAGGTCTCGTTATTTTGGGTGTGCCCTGCAATCAGTTTGGACATCAGGTAAACCGTGTTTGTTTTTTCTTGTTTCTTCAGAATATGATTTGACAAACTCGGCAACGGCTCAAATCTAGGCATGACTTCCTTAACCTTGACTTGTAAGAAAAATGGACTACCATAGTCTGCCAGCGTATATTTTATTGACACCAGTTTTCAGTCTAAGCTGAAAGAGTTTTAAACTCCTGGTATAACAATGTTGTTAATAGTATTGATATTTCATATAAAAAGGACATTAATGCCTAATATTGGATATTTTTAGAGATGTTTTATGTTCAGATTGAATCTGTCAAATAACCATATCTGTCAGATAAATGTGTCAAGGTCACAAGTACAAGTTAACACTAAAACATTGTGCGATGAAAAAATACATAAATAAAATGTAAATAAATCCCAAATACAAATACAAATACACCCAGTACGGTACAAGCAGGCCAGCCTGCTCTTCAGTTCTCGTATACTCTTGTTTAGTTCGTTTAATTGAAAAAACACTTTAATGTCTACATTACATTTAACATTGTTTATGTTTTGGTACAACAGGAGAACTGCAGAAATGATGAAATTCTAAGATCTCTGAAGTATGTCCGTCCAGGGAATGGATTTGAACCAGAGTTCCAGCTCCTTGAGAAGGTGGATGTGAATGGAAAGGATGCCCACCCCTTGTTTGTCTATCTGAAGGAAAAACTTCCATTCCCCTGTGATGATGCTATGGCTCTCATGAATGATCCAAAGTACATCATTTGGAGTCCAGTATGTAGGAATGACATATCCTGGAACTTTGAGAAGTTCTTGGTTGGTCCTGATGGGGAACCCTACAAGCGCTATAGCAGAAATTTCCTGACATGTGACATTGAGGCAGACATTAAAAAGCTGCTTATGAGGCTCAAGTAAAGTGTGCTATAAAATGTTATGGGCCGTAGCATAACAGTTATGACCACCCTGGCCAAAAAGAAGTTTGGACACACTCATTTATATGAATGGGTGAGTGTGTCCAAACTTTCGACTGGTACTGTATGTATGGGGTAATTTATCATGCTCCCAGGCCTCAGATTTAAGATATGTGATAGCACCCCTGAGCTTGTTTGTGGTATTTTAAATGCCATGCACTACTGGGTGGTTCAGCCTTTTAGCTTAATGAAGACACTCCTCTAAACATTTTTGTGAGGGGGGTATCTGATGAAAATGAAAAAGTTTGACTACCAATGTGTATGCCTTTATTTCATCACAAATATCTTAACGTGTCTGACCTTAAAAGGACAAATAAATGTTATCATACTCGTGTTGTGCTCGTTTCTTGTTTGCAGTGGTGATGGACAGGTTGACAGATGAGTTCAGGCAGGAGTCTCCGTGGACTTTGACGTTCACAGACAGCATTGTGATCTGTAGTGAGAGTAGGGAGCAGGTGGAAGAGGGCCTGGAAGGGTTGAGGTATGCACTGGAGAGAAGAGGAATGAAAGCTAGGAGAACCAAGACAGAATATGTGTGTGAATGAGAAGGAGACAGGTGTATCACTGAAGATGCAAGGAGTAGAGGTAGTGAAGGTAGACTAGTTTAAATACCTGGGGTTCAATGAACAGTGCAAAAGAGAGTGCAGGCAGGGTGGAGCAGGTTGGTAGAGATGAGTGTCAGGGATGATTTGTGACAGAAGGATGGCAGCAATAGTGAAAGGGAAGTGCCAGATCTCAGCGAGACCTGCTGAGATGGTTTGGACATGTGCAGAGGAAGGATAGTAGACATATTGGATAAAGGATGATGAATATGGAGCTGCCAGGCAGGAGGAAAAGAGGAAGACCAGAGAAGATTAATGGATGCAGTGAAGGTGGACGTACAGAAGTGTACACTGGGGACAGGGTGAGATGGAGGAAAATGATCCGCTGTGGCGACCCCTAAAGGGAGCAGCAGAAAGAGGATTTATATTGTGCTCATTTGTATAAAATACACACAAACATCCTCGAGAAATGTATTTCGAAAATATTTGAAATTCAGGTGAATAAAATTAATTAGCAAATAGAAAATTGTATCTTATTTTCAAATCCACGCGATACATTCCGGTACTTCCTGGATGAAAGCAGGGGGATACGCCGAGTTGCAAGTCGTCCAACATGGCTGGCCAGGAAGATCCAGTGCAAAGAGAGATTCACCAAGACTGGGCGAATCGAGAGTACATAGAAGTAATTACGAGCAGCATCAAGAAGATCGCCGACTTTCTTAACTCGTTTGGTAAGCGTTTAGCAAACTAACAAGGCAGTTTCGTTTGGATAACTAGCTCGAGTTGGCTAGTTAAGCCAGCTGTTAGCCTTAATGTTGATGTTTTCAATGGCCACTCCCAGCTAGCGGTTAGCTCGATTGTTAGCTGTGAGCTTGTTGTTGTTTTGTAGGAGGATTGTGACAGATTGATCGGCTTACATTTTGCTCCAACTAGCTGTCTATTGAGAGTAATCTATTTTAATCAATTTACAAGTACACCATGTTAGGAAAATAACAGGGAAGCATTAGCAGGCTACCGGAACCGCTAATGCTAGTCTCGCCGGTCCGTCTATGCTCTTTAAACCTTTTTTTTCTCTTAACAAAAAGCGACGGTGTTTATTTTTATTGCGGGGGGTGACCTTGCGTTTAACATCATGTCAAATGTCATGTTTGATGATGGTAACAGGTAAAATGCTGTTTATCTCCATCAGATATGTCGTGTCGATCCCGTTTGGCCACCCTGAACGAGAAGCTGACAGCGCTGGAGAGGAGGATTGAATATATTGAGGCAAGGGTAAGTGTACCACATGCAAACTGCCCCCCACCCACTTGTTTGAGTGTGCCTTTTTGTGAAATAACCATGACATAAACGTGTCTTATTGCAGGTGACAAAAGGAGAAACCCTGACCTAGAATTGACCATGGAAATTCATAACATCCTCAACCTACCTGCCCATCCCTCACCCTCAATTTTTGGACTAAGTGTGATGGACTCCACCCTCCTATTTTGGGACCATGTGGATCATTTCTTTTTCTTCTTTTTAATATATATCATATGGCTGGGTTTTGTGTTTTATCTCATGACGCATTTGTACAGAAGACGTGTGTCTCACTTGGCTGCCATTGCCTCAAGCATCATTAATATATATTACAAAACTAAGCTCCATAAGTATTGGTTTCAAAAATAAGCTGGAGCTCAGTCATGAATTATACATTTTGTATCACTGCAGTTTGACCATCTGTGTTGTGTACCGTGTCACTTCCAAATGAAAGATGTATCAAAAGAGGAACATTTGTCTGTGCCAAGTTGAACAATTATTGTGTAGTTACATTGATTAAGGGCCTCCTTGTACAGCAAAGTATTTAGTGACATTTCAGAATTTAAATACTGTAATAAATGACCTTAAATCACATTGTAGCTGAACTTACTCAACTTTAGTCATCAACTATGTTGCTATGTTGACAGTGAGTCAAGTTATAACTATTTAGAGTAATCAGACCGACAGGCTCACAACGTGTATGCAAACCAGTGCTGTATACAGACTATAGCTGGACAAGAAACAGCTTATTAAATAGGTCAGAGTGCTGTTGTATACAGGTTTTGGTACACTTAGTAGAATCCATTGCAGTGGCGTTATGTTGAACAAATGTTTTATGACTAATAAATCATAAAGAGTGCATAAAGAGTTGTTTGCATACTTGATTACACGACGATGAAACATAACCGTGCAAGCAGCAATGTGGTACAAATAGAAGGTGAGGTACGGTAGTATTTTGTTTCCAGTAGAAACTTAACAGTTTACCTATCTGTGAGACTTGCAGGACAAGCTGAACAGCAGTGAGATAAGGGTCTTCAGAACAGGTAAAAAAGATTTCAGCACACTGCCATATACTTCTACACTGTGTGCAGAATTATTAGGCAAGTTGTATTTGATAGGAGTCTTTTTATTATTGAACAACAACTATGTTCTCAATCAACCCAAAAGACCCATAAATCTCAAAGCTTAATATTTTTGGAAGTTGGAGTGGGTTTTGTTTTTTTTTTAGATTTGGCTATCTTAGGAGGATATCTTTTTGTGCAGGTATCTATTACTGTGCAGAATTATTAGGCAACTGAATAAAAACCAAAGATGTACCCATCTCACTTGTTTATTTTCACCAGGTAAACCAATATAACAGAAAATTTAGAAATAAACATTTCAGACATTCAAAAACAAATCAGTGACCAATATAGCCACCTTTCTTTACGATTACACTCAAAAGCCTTCCATCCATAGATTCTGTCAGTTGCTTGATCTGTTTGCGATCAACATTGTGTGCAGCAGCCACCACAGCCTCCCAGACACTGTTCAGAGAGGTGTACTGTTTTCCCTCCCTGTAGATCTCACATTTTATGAGGGGCCACAGGTTCTCTATGGGGTTCAGATCAGGTGAACAAAGGGGCCATGTCATTATTTTTTCCTTCTTCTAGACCTTTACTGGCCAGCCACGCTGTGGAGTATTGGGTGCATGTGATGGAGCATCGTCCTGCATGAAAATCATGTTTTTCTCGAATGATACCGACTTCTTCCTGTACCACTGCTTGAAGAAGGTGTCTTCCAGAAACTGGCAGTAGGTCTGCGAGTTGAGCTTCACTCCATCCTCAACCCGAAAATGCCCCACAAGTTCATCTTTGATGATACCAGCTCATACCAGTACCCCACCTCCACCATGCTGGCGTCTGAGTGGAGCTCTCTGCTCTTTACTGATCCAGCCTCGGGCCCATCCCTCTGGCCCATCAAGAGTCACACTCAGTCCATAAAACCTTAGAAAAATCAGTCTTTCAAAAACCAGTATTTCTTGGCCCAGTCTTGACATTTTATCTTATGTTTCTTGTTCAAAGGTGGTCGTTTTTCAGCCTTCCTTACCTTGGCCATGTCCCTGAGTACTGCACACCTTGTGCTTTTTGATACTCCAGTAAGGTTGCCGCTCTGAAATATGGCCAAACTGGTAGCCAATGGCATCTTGGCAGCTTCACGCTTGATTTTCCTCCATTCATGGGCAGTTATTTTGCGCCTTTTTTTTTTCCAACACGCTTCTTGCGACCCTGTTGGCTATTTGCCATGAAACGCTTGATTGTTTGGTGATCACGCTTCAAAAGTTTGGCAATTTCAAGACTGCTGCATCCCTCTGCAAGACCGCTCACAATTTCTGACTTTTCAGAGTCCGTCAAATCTCTCTTCTGACCCATTTTGCCAAATGAAATGAGGTTGCCTAATAATTTAGCACACCTTATATAGGGTGTTGATGTCATTAGACCACACCCCTCCTCTTTACAGAGACGCACCTGATTTACTTAATTGGTAGTTGGCTTTCAAGCCTATACAGCTTGGAGTAGGACAACATGTATAAAAAAGATGATGTGACCAAAATACTCATTTGTCTAATAATTCTCCACACAGTGTGGTGTCTTTGCTTTATGAACACCAAGTCACTCATCACTCCCAGTGTAGCTCTATGGTTGTTCTGTACCATGTGCAGGGGGCTGTGACACAGCTCCTAGTCCAGGTACTGATGTAAATGGTGTATGTTAAGATGTTTTAAATGTACATATGATGGCAACTCCATGCACTGTCACACAAACATGAGGTTTGTATGTAATGATGTTGATGCATTGACTGTTTTTATGTGTACATGTCAGATAAAAGGAACATATTACATGTAAATATTGATAAAGGCAAATGGATTGAGGCTCATTGTGTTCAGTATGTGGCATTTGATTTATTTTGTAGTGTTTTACATTGTTGGCCTTTGTTAGGGCATCACTAATGTACCAATTATTCAGTTTTCATCTTGCTCATACAGTACGTTAACATGCAGATTTATTTTTTTTTCTTCATTACACGGGGCTGGAAAAATCACACGCTCTGCTTTAATGTCATGATATGCAGTTTTTGCTCACTGAAGCCAGTCATAGGCTGATGGATAGATGTTTTATCCAGTTGAGACACAGGTTATCGTTTCCTCTGTGTGTATGTGTGATTTGCTGTCATGAATTGATTGCTCATCAGTTTGTGCTGAAAGTCACCTAGACTTTCTAAACGTCATTTTTATTGTTTACTCAAAAAAAAAAAAAGTCATTCTGCCTCTTATGAGGTCACTCAGTGATTAGTATTATTTTAATCATTTAATTGGCAAGGACATTTTTACAGATCAATACCTATATTTTTTAAAAAAATTATGCTTAATCATAAAATGTGTACATCCACCCATGCTTAGTTTGAAGAGTATTTGTGATAAGATGCGATGGTGATTTCTTTCTGAAGTAGATTCGTTGTTGGGAAATTTCAACACATGCAAAAATTTTTAGTTGTTGAATAAAGTCACATGATGGTACTAAATTAGTCAGAATACGTTTATTTAAAATGTCATGTCTTTCTGGATTTCATCTTTCCCCCCCATCTTTTAAAGTTGAAGGCTGATCTCTAAAAGTTTACTGTTTGGTTTGGTTGCATTTAAAATTCTTACTACATTGTTTCTATTGTAGTTTTTTTTTTTAATCCATTCCTGAGACGCTGCTACACAGACTGAGTCCTCTGTGCTGGTCATAAACCTGACCAGCGAGGATGGAGCTTTCAGCAGGTGTGGGACGTCAGTGATATCAGGTATTGTGGATTCAATGACACCACAGGGTGCCAGGATGGGTGGGTGTGCACAGACATGCTTGATGAAGCTCCTCTTTGCCAGTTGTGTGTAGCTCTTAGTAGGGCTGGGCCATATCACATCATTCACCGGTGAAAAACTCTTGCCCGGGAAAATAAATTCTATCACGATATGCTAATTTCATGGTGTAAATACGTCACCCCACCACACGGCGGATTTTGCTCACGTGGGTCATGCAGTGTTGCCAACTTAGTGACTTTGTTGCTAGGCTTTTCCTCCCAAAAAGCGACTAGCGACTAATGTAGCTAGTTTTTCCAGTGACGTCAGAGAGTTCTGGAAACCGGAAATCCTCCGCTGTCGCTGAGTTTTGTGTCTTCGTACTGCGTCCCTTCTTACGCTTTGAGTTCCTTGACTGTTGGGTTGTTCCGTTAGTCACATGACTATTAAAATTATCTTTTCAATGCTTCTACTGACCAAAGCATGATAAAAACAATTTTATTACCGAGTGTACAGTAACTTATTATATTACACAACACATTTGTTTGTTACACAATAGCACTGAGACAGATTTTAGAAGTCAGAATATTATAAACCTTAGTGGATGATCAACAGTAGGCCTGCTGTCTCATTGAAACAAGCAAAGCCATATTACACTGTCTGCAAAGAGTCTGAAGTTATACACTACATTGTAACTTGCTTTTCTTCCTAATATTGTTATTATTAATGAAGCTCTTGTATTTGTTGAAAGTGTTTAGTGAGCACATGCTGAGGTAATTAATTAAAGTCAAAGATGTTCTAAAAATGTTACGCAGTGTAATGAACAAAAGGCACGTACCTGATTAAAATGATTATGATCATTAGTAAGAGCAGCCTGTCCTACAGAATGAAGTATATGATGAAACGCTGTCTCATTCTTCCTGCTATATCCAATCCAGGGTTTAAACATAAGTGCTGTTTAAAGGTCGTCATCTGGCAGCATCTCTGAAGTGGAGGAAGGCACCCTGAGAATGGCTGATTTTGGGGAGATTCTGCAGGGTTATTGGGGAATTTAGATTATTCCAGAAGCTCACTCTGCTTGCTCTTAGCTTCCCTAATGTTATTCTCCCTTTTCACTTTGCCAGTATACTTTTTGTCCAGTCAGATCCAGAGAAACAGTGTAACACAGACTGGATTCTCAATGCTGCTCCTAATTTGACCACAGAGGAGCAGCTCAACCTGACGGTGCCTCGGGAGGAGGATGGGACCTTCAGCATGT